>ML804529.1:38398-54092 GCA_009831015.1 Picea engelmannii | reverse complement strand
CGCTAGGAGTTGGCCTAGACGGAGGAGTTGAGGATTAGGTGACAGCACCTTAACTCTCACTTGCCCCCAAGGACACACCGAGTGGATTGAAGATTTCTTCCACGTCTCCCAAAGGTGTGTATAAGGCGGCAACAGGCCCAATAAAACTCCTCTAAACCTCTTGGGCTCACTGATGACCTAGTCTCACCCCTCTAGAGTTTGACCTGGTTGACTCAAGCCTCCTGAAGTAACTCTAACCGCATAATAAGGGAATCCGAAAATGGGGACATTACACTCATGAGGATGACTATTATACATGGTCTTGCATGTCATTAACGTCCACCCTGTTGTTGCCGCCTAATTCGCACCTTGGGTTGGTGAAAAAAATCTTCAATTCACTAGGTGCAGCATTGGGGGTGAGTCTCAAGTCGGGTCACTGTCACCAAATACTCGACTCCTTCGTTTAGGCCAATTCCTAACGAAGCCAAGGGGGGTAATCCCTAATAAAATAAGCTTAAGGCTGAGTAAGCTAAGAACACAAATTTAGGAGTTTTAAACTGAATCAAGACAAGAAATTCTATCCAACAACATAAATGATTTCTAAGAAATAAGTGAGATACTTCAAAGCAAAGATTATAAAATAGAGACGAGTGCCAATGCTATGTAGCTGCAAGGAAGGTTCTGAAATGTACTTGATTGATTTTAATTAATTAAGTGGTTTTCGCTTGGATTGCACTTAGATTAGTTAAGTGAAATGGATTAGATATAGTGATCTAACCATTCATGATTGAAAGATTGTAAGATTGAGCAGAATTAGAAAATGTTGTTCTAATTAAACTACGCCTTTATCGAAAGCTATTCTGATCTGCAAAGATCGAGTTGAACTCGCGGATCAAGGAGCATACTAAGCTTTTGATGGGAAAGGGTTCATTACTCTTCTACAAAATAAAATGTTATATAATTAAACTACTCCACACTATCAAAATTTGTTCTGATCTGCCGAGATCGAGTTAAACTTGCGGGGCAGAGAGCATCATAAGATTTTGACAGGGAAGGTTCTTTATTGCTTGCTAGAAGAAACTTGAAAGAAACTTGTTTTCTAATTACTATGAAATAAAAGAAAAGAATCTGATCTAAAAATTACATTCTAACTATTGCATGAAGGAAAAACTGAAAGGAAATGTTTGAGTTTTATCTTGATTGATTTTAGTTAGTTTTTACTCTTGGAATTAGAAAAATTAGACAAAAAGAAAAAAATGATGAAATCCCCCTGAGGTAGGGGGGATGAGAGGGATGGTGGGTTATCCCACTAGCTCCTTCAAGTTTACAATAGTGAAAATAAATGTTTGCTGGTCTTTTATAACTTAAGTGTCTAGTCAAATTTACAATTGACAGAAGAGAGAGAAAAGGAGGAGGAGAAGGCGCCCAAGAAGGTCCTGGATGCTCCGGATCCGCAAAAATCGGGCAGAGTTTCTCTCTACCTGTTCTCGAATGGCGAGAAAACAGCAAGCAAATTTCCTTAGAAACTTGCCCAAATGCCTTTGGAATCAGCCTGCAAAAGACGATTAGTCTAGCACAAAAATTTCTAAGAAAAAGGCTAAGTACAAGGTGTGTTGAGTCAACTAGAAAATCAGCGATAAACTAATCTTTTAGTGACTTTTCTCTTGCTGTCCAAACAGCGTACAGTGGGCACTTAAATTGCCTAGATATGAAAATAAAGCTCTTGTATCAAAACTATCTTTCAGTATTTAAAATCCAACTCTGAAAGCTTTACTAAAAGACAACTTTTTTTTTAATAAGATCTACTTAAATGATTATAGAAATATAAGTATAAAGTATATCTAAATATGCATGCATGCAAATAGATCTACTTTAAATTTCGATTTAAAATATAGATCTACACTTGCATGCAAGAAGTAACCAGATTGAAAGTAATAGAAAGCAAGAGAAGAGTAGAAAGCTTGAGAAGTGGAATCCTTGGGCTATGGAGTCCTTCGGTATTATGCTGAGGGACTATGTCCACTAAAGCTTCTGAGCTTGCTGAAGGTTGCTCAAGGTTGACCCAATCGCTTCTCAAAAGATGAGATACCTGCACAAAGCTAAATACTTTTACAACGGGGGTTTTTAATCCCCTAATTTTGTTAAGGATGGCGATCCCTGTTATCACACAGATTGTAGGTTGCACTAGAACCTTGTGCAATTGCAACCAATGGAAAACACATTGGGACAAGACCCATTGTCAGCTTAGGAAAAGTCCCGGGTGACCCCTGGGAAAAGACAACATAAAAGTCTAGAAAGGCCCTAGGAGGTCACGATACAAGATCAAGAATGGTCCAAAGGCTATGAATGGATGAGGGAAATGTGAAGGTAAGGGTAAAGGGGAAATCACCTACAACACAATGTCAGTTATGCCAAGTATATATGAAAACTAGGACCGATATGTTAACCCCGCCACTGATCACTAATATGAATGTAAGAGTCTCGAGTAACAAGTGACAAGAATTTTGTATTAGAGCAATGTCAGAGTTGGCCCTGTTGCCGTCCTAATACACACTTGGGGTAACGTGGAAGAAACCTTCAATCCACTTGGTGTGTCCTTGGGGGCAAGTCTCGAGTCAAGGTGCTGTCACCTGATCCTCAACTCTTTCGTCTAGGCCAACTCCTAGCGAAGCCAAGGAGGGTAGTCCCTATAAAAGAAAAACTAAAGCTTTTTCTAAACTAAGCAAGAAAAATACTTTAGCCTAGGAGTTTATTGCTGAAAATAGGATTTGATCACACTACTTAGCATATATCATCATAAAGAACATTTGCTCATGAAACATTTATACATCAAAAAAAAGGATACAACCGCTGCGATAATCAAGAGCAATATAGATATTAGATAACATGCATAGGTAAAAACTGCTCACATAAGAAAGATTGAAAGTATGTTTTAACCAGTGCCTTAAAGGGAGTTGTGGGCAGTGTATATCAAAGATTTTATTAAGTTTAATTTTGTAATTAATTAGTGAAAGTGTTTGGCCCCCTTATGTATTATTCACCAATCTAAAACTTGTCGACTGGGTGTGTCGCAGATCCAACAAGGTGAGTTGCCAGGTGATTTGACACACTCCACCCAGGGTAGTGGTTTTAGACGAATAGTACCATTCGGAGATTGCCCTAATTATACTAGCAAGGTTCAATTACTTTGATGAAAATGAAAAGAGAGATCACACATCCTGGTTTGTAATTGAGGCACTTGTACAAACACTTTGAAATAAAGAAATGAATTGCAACACTTAAGTTTATATATCCTTCTTTGTATTTGAGAGAGAGATCAACAAGATATTGCTTGAAAAATGTTGTTGCAAAACTAAAAGAAGAAGGAAAAATACTTGAACTAAAATTGCATGAGAAATTTGAGAAGTGGTTTAACATGCATGAAGTTAGAGTGTTGTAGTGTGTTTGATATTGCTTGACTTGTGTAATTGATTATTAGATTTAGGCATGCACAACTTAAAGAGACAAAAGCAAACCACAACACAAATCCCCCAGGGTCCCTGAAAGTCTTGAATTTCACCCAAAACGAGCGGAATCTCCTCTTGGATCTGTACTTGATGCAACAAAACAACAAACAAATGAAGTTAGAAATGATAGAAAAGAGTTATAGACAACTAAAAAATTTACCAAAAGTTTTAGGAAATTTTCTTAGGCAAAAATGCAAAATTTTAGGGCTTTTTTGAGGCTTTCAACAGTGCTAACTTAGGCACTTTTTAAAGAGTTCTGTTTGCTGTTTTAGGACAACAAACCTACAATCTTTAAACAACTTGATAAACAAATTAAACTAAGCAAGAAACCTTGATCTAAAACTTAGATGAAAAGACCAGGTAAATTGCTTCAAATTTCACCTAGATCTACCTTTAAAAATGATAAATTATAATCAAATCTAGGGAACACATGCATGCAGCCTTTAGATGTTAAAAATAAAATATTGACTTATTCTAACTTGCATGCAATTCGAAGAAAAAGAGTAAGGAAGAGAAATTTTATCAATTTATGGAGCTTTCGTCTGAGCCTGGAACTTTGGGCTATGGGGTTCTCTTGGTAATGGACGAGAGGGCGCTTGATCTTAGAAACTTTAGACGATGACAATGGAAACCACCATTTTCCAATCCTCCTTCTTGAGGAACCTGTAATTAAAACACTTCAATCCTGCACAAAACTATTAAAGGCCTTCCCTACACACACAACTCACAAAGCATGTTAGATTTAACTTAAAATACAACATGCATTTAAGAGTCTGAAGTAAACAAAGACAATCAGAGGATTCAAGCTAGATTACTCTTACCTAATTATATACAACATACCTATTAAGCATTAACAATTGAGCATAAGATCAAAATATTAATCAATACATGCTACCTCATAAACTCTTTGCATTTAGATGAAGACAACCACACATTTGAATCCACACCAAGATTGCTCCAAAGACTCTTTATTCCAATGCTTGCAAAATATTACAATATTTCTTTGCCCAAGACTGAACTAACTTATGAGGAGGTCGACCCTCTCTTAAATAGGAATGGAGGTGACAATCCTTAGGTAATGCATGCGCTTAGGGTTAGGTTTAGGGTTTAGGTAATGCATGGGGATGAGGGAGTGGTGCACTAGATGAGGAGAAGATGCGTGGGAATGAAGGGGAGTGGGTGTATAGTTAAGTGGAGGTGTAGGTAGATGAAGGGGAGTGGGAGTTAGGTAAAGGGGAGATGAGTGGGAGTGAGTGCGAGTGAGAGAGGGAGTTAAGGGATGCGTGGGTCCATTAGGGAATGCGCCACTTAGGATGGGAGTCAAGTTCCTTCATTAGTAACTCCTCCCAACTCCTTGTCATCTAATTAAGTCGACCTCCCCATTAGTTAACTCACCTTGAGCCTTTAGTCAACTAGGGACACACCAAAAACATGTTTAAAACATGTTCCCCAGTTCTCCTAAAATTTAGGAGATTTAATTAATTACCCCTTTTCCGTATTTTTAGAGTAATATCAACTTTTTTAGTGATAATAATCACTTTTTAGTCTCGAAAGATGGGAAATAGGGGTTTACATTATACTCCGGACTGAAAAACGACTGTAAATATGACATCTGACAATGTTTGATACCATATTTTTTACATTTATTGACTCAGAATTAATAAATTCCATTTTTGCGGGAATTTAATTAATTCACTGAAAACTTAAAAAAAAAACCTATCAGACTTAGCCGCAATTTCCAAATGACTCAGACACTATGTTCTAGTATGAGGTTATATACATTTTGACACTAAACATTGGATTTTCCATACCAAGACCTGCTTGTCAACGCATACTCCGGCTTTGGAGCAAGTCATCTGAGTGAAAAAACTTGAAAATTATTTAATCCCTCACTAAGGCAAGCAGAAAAAATAATTAACAAGTAGAAAAAAACACTCCGAAGTATGTGCCCACTCCTAGATCAAGGGTGGGCAATAGCCTTTTACAATATCTCATACTTCGGACATTTATTACAATGGTGGCAATGCGGGAAAAGAGGGCCCTTTTAAGGCCTGCTGAATCACTGAAATCTGCATATATGAGCATTGCTTGCTCATTCTCCGGCGGCTCTTCAGGAAATCCATCTTGTGCAAACTGGTGGATAACATAGGCTCCATATGGGGACGTGTGCTTGATCCTTTTATAGAAAGGGAGAGCATGCAAGAATCCTGAATCTGTCCCTACATCACAAACATCTCGCCAAAAAACAACATCAACGACACATGTATATGAAGACCAAGTGTGAATTGAAATTGCACAATTATTATATATGTAAATACAAAAGTGAACATGAACTATTATTCATAAAGTATAAACGAAGAAAGTAAACATAAATGAAAATTAAAATGCAGAGGAAAGGGTTAGAGATACATTACAGAGGATGCCCCATGGCATCAAATAACATTATTGAAGAGCAATTTGAAAAGTTGTCTGCTTACTGGTAGCTTTAACCTTTCCGCTGTCTGACTGGCTGAAGTAGAAAATGCATGAATCAACCATGTCATGGATGAAACAAGACCTCAGATGTCTGAATAATCCCTGTCCGGGATGACTCTTTGAAGATCCTTTTCCAAGTTTTATTAACTTGGCCCTTTTCTTGGGATCCAACCACCCAAGAAACATATGTTTGTTTTTATTCAACCAAACTTTGAAGTTTGGTAAGCTTTGTAAGTCTTTAATGAAGCCCTACATTGGACTGTTATGGTGGAAGGCTATCCATTGCTCATAATGATCTAGAGTTGAAAGACTGAAGCTATCCTCCAATTTCCCATTAGTTGTCATTAAGTCATCTGATGGTTGAGAAATTGGATCTGAAACTGGAATTATCAAGGAATCCGCTTCACTGTTTATTTCAAGATCATCACAATTGTCGAAAATTTTCTCTGAAGAGATGGATTCCTTTGGAGGTGGGTGGGGAGTTGAATTATCCATATTTTCAAAAACTTCAAACTCAATTTCCTTATTTTCCTCCTGATAGATAACTGACTCATCTATAGGCTTTTCCAGAATTTCTAAGTGAAACTCCTTTTCTTGTTCATTGTGAAGCTCTAGCTCTATAGGGTCTGAATACTTGATACAAGCTTCTACCTCTGCAAGGCGAGCTTCCATGTCCTTTAACTACATTGCATGAGCGAATCTCATGGCCTGGATGACATCTGTAAATTTCTCATCAAAATCTGGCGAAGCATTTGAACTGACTGTGTTTATAACTGGAGATTCTTTCTCCTTCCATTTTTCCATGAAAGCATTAGTCAACTCTTTGTAAGTTCTGATTTGTTTATCCTTAAGTTTTGTAAACCAATCAAGATCATCATCATCAAAAGACAAGATAAACAATTTCATTCCCACATCTTCATATAAGGCATTGCAACACCATTTATTGAAGCAATGTGTAACTCTCTAAACATGACGTCTAGCATCAATAACCTTATTACTTTGAAAATAAGACAAATTTTCAATTGCTTTTTCTGGGATCAAATGTGGATAACCACTTATTGCAGAAAAATCAATAGGTTTATAAAGATCATCCATTTCTAAATTAGACTTTATTAAAAAAAGAAAGGTCTAACAGAGATGGACTGAGACCTAAAAATTATTAAGGATCCTACGAGAAGAAAGCTTGCCTAACTTCCTCCAAAAACACCTCCGGGTTTAAGGATGAAGCTAAGCAAACCGTGAGTTCCTCCTTGCAGAATACTTTGTCAAATTATTTTGAAGTGGAGTCGCCAGATGATCAAGTTTATTATAAACAAATAAGAAGCATCAAACAAAAAAAAAAACAAAAAGGAAAGCAAAAGTCGTGTTCCGGGAATAGAAAGGTTTATCCCCGACAACGATGCCAAAAATGTTGTCGTCCTAATACACACTTGGGGTAACGTGGAAGAAACCTTCAATCCACTTAGTGTGTCCTTGGGGCCAAGTCTCAAGTCAAGGTGCTGTCACCTGATCCCCAACTCCTCCGTCTAGGCCAACTCCTAGCGAAGCCAAGGGGTGTAGTCCCTATAAAAGAAAAACTAAGGCTTTTTCTAAACTAAGCAAGAAAAATACTTTAGCCTAGGAGTTTATTGCTGAAAATAGGATTCGAAAGATGGGAAATATGAGGTTTACATCATCCTCCGGACTGGAAAACGACTGTAAATATGGCATCTGACAATGTTTGATGCCATATTTTTTACATTTATTGACTCAGAATTAATAAATTCCATTTTTGCGGGAATTTAATTAATTCACTGAAAACTTAAAAAAAAAATCTATCAGACTTAGCCGCAATTTCCAAATGACTCAGACACTATGTTCTAGTATGAGGTTATATACATTCTGACACTAGACATTGGATTTTCCATACCAAGACCTGCTTGTCAACACATGCTCCGGCTTTGGAGCAAGTCATCTAAGTGTAAAAACTTAGAAATTAGTTAATCACTCAATAAGGCTAGTAGAAAAAATAATTAACAAGTAGAAAAAAACACTCTGAAGTATGTGCCCACTCTTAGATCAAGGGTGGCCAATAGCCTTTTACAATATCTCATACTTAGGAAATTTATTACAATGGTGGAAATGCGGGAAAAGGGGGCCCTTTTAAGGCCTGCTGAATCACTGAAATCTGCTTATATGAGCATTGCTTGCTCATTCTCTTGCGGCTCTTCAGGAAATCCAACTTGTGCAAACTGGTGGATAATAGGCTGAATAAATGCGTGTACCCGACCGACTTAGGCAAAGAGGGTCCTCTTAGGAGTGTCAGGTTGTTGTAGCCCTCAAATATACCTGAGGGGTTCTCAAGCCACCTCGGTACGAGAGGGTAATCTTCCCGAATGTTGTTTTCGGTGCACTACGACAACAAGACGACCAATAGGTTTGCTCAATTGTTTCAAGGATTCTAGGTGGTCTCCAAGATAAGAGCACAATCGGTATTAGTGCTGTTTGATGCGCAACCGTTCGACAGGGGCCCCTCTATATACCTCTAAGTACGACGAAGTGACCGTAGTCTTCTAATATATGTCGAGGTACGTGAGAGAACTACAAGCCCTCGAGATGCAGCGTTAGCAAAGTAATGACAGCTCCTACGTCTATAGACGCCCGAAAACGTCTTTTCTAAGACCCCCCAAAAATAAATCCCACTTAGATGATTGTTCAATTAAGCACTTAGATAGAATTGCAAAGCAAAGAAAGGTAAATCACTTCAATGAAAATACCACATGCAACAAGTGATTCAAACAGTGATAGAAATTATTGGCAATTTACTTGAATATAGCTCTTCCTAAAGCAACGAGACATTTAGCAATTGAAATAGCAAGCTTTGAAGGCTATCTTAACCAAGTAATGACATCTTTAAAATGATAAAGCACTTCAAATCAATGAGATATATTTCAGCACTTAATCACCATGAAATTTCTTCAACAAGCATGTTCCAATTCCAGAATTTTTCACAAAAGACACTTAGCAATGAACTATAGACTTGCTTGAAGCATACACCAGATTTATGGGCTGTTATATAAGACAGAAACCAGCACTTAATACTTCTCAGATTTAGCCAACAATTTCAGATTTCTTTCACAAAACTTGAGATAACGTTGCAATTTAAGCCCGATACTTAAGAGGTGGTTTTAGGAGATTTTTTAGGCACTTTCTAACACTTAACCAGATCTGAGATATGATTTGCAGCAGTGATTTAGCAGAGATATTAGATCTGAAATGTCAAGATAATACTCCCAAGACAAGCCCAAGACATTCAAAAGAAAACCCCCCAAGTAATCAACACATTTTTCAATGAGTGAGGTATGATTTTTAAAAGGTTTTGGAGCACTTTAAGAGTTATAACCAGATCTGAAAAGTAAATTTGCAGCAGAGAAATCAGCTTCAAAACTACTTCAAAACCCACTAGAAAGCTTTTAGAAACTAGCTAGAACACCCTAGGAATACTACCCAAATGTTAGAAATAAGAACTAGCTAAAACTAGGCCTTAAAACTTAATCAAATGCAAGCTGTCCTAACTGTTAATTTTCTGCATACAAATCCCTAATGGTTGTAGATTTTAACCATGTCCCTACAGAAATTTAATCCTCCAAAATGCAAGCTAACTATCTAGAATGTTAGATCTAAGCATGGCCTACAAAACCCATATGCTATTTTCCTAAAACTAGTTAGAAAAATGCTAAAACTAGAAACCTAGGGTTAGAAAACTAAGAGGAAAAAGTGAGAATCAGGGTTTAGAAAATGGAGAGGCTAGAGCCCCCCAAAAAAGCGCCCCAAGGGCAAGGTGGCTCGCCCTAAGGGTGTGAAAGTGGTCACGAAATCAGAAATCCAATTCGATACTTTTTCACGTCTCCCAATGCAAGTGTTTTACTCTCTCCAATGTAGATCAATGCCTTATTCTCTTGGGAAATGGAGTCAAAAAGGGTTGGAGAAGAACTAGAAGATGTTGAAGTGAATCTCCCTTGAAGGTTGTAGCTTGTCACTATTCTGGAAGATGGTTAGAAGCAAAATCGTCTAGCTCACAAGAGGTCTTCAAAAGAGTGGATATAACCTGCAAAAGGGTTGTTAGTTTTACCTAGTCCCTAGTACAAGAAAATATCCAAGAAACAACTCTCAAGAGGTGTAGTTTATTAGCTAGCTCTTGAAAATATTTCCTTTAGATCCAAAATCATTCAATGAACACTTAGAAGCAATATAAAGTAGATCTCAACAAAAGCTTACTTGAAGTAGATAGCATGAGCATTCAAAATTCATTAAGCAAGATCCATCACAAAACCCTCCAAGCAAAACACATCACATCAAGACACCAAGAGAAGAGCCATAACGCACCATTGGAAAAATAGCATAAATGTATTGAGGAGCATCACCAAAAAAAGTTCTTTAATGAAATCTCAAGTGATGGATTTATAATCCTCCACTCACTTGGATTTGTCCACAAATCAACCAATTCTAGGGTTATCCCCTAAAATATTCAAGTTTTGTCCACTTATTAATCTCTTCTAGAGATTTCTTAAACAAAATAATAATAAAATCCCTTAATAAATATTTAATCCACCTAGGGATTATCCACAATAAATATTTCAATTTAAATAAAAATCGCACAATAATTAATTTATCAATTTATCCCCTTTCAAAAAATGATTTTGATTTCTTTGACCATGCGATTTGGCCAAATTGAGCCTTAAAAAGGGGATTTTATAATAAATTTAAAATAATATGGAAAATAAATTTCCACAAGGCATCTTTGACCAAGCAAAAGGCCCAATGATTTCTCATTGAAGCATGCAATCATCCTCTATCCAAGGAAAGAGTCTATCGATCCATTAAAATTCTTCATGTAGCTAGGGATTATCCTCCATAAGTCCCACGATCTAGGAAAATATTCATTTGGTGATGTGCAGTGAGCCTCCCAGGGCTATTGAATAGTCAAATAATTATTTTTCTTCCTCAATTAAGTTCATCGAGCCTCCTTCTGGTGGAAAAATAAGTCCCAAGGCTAAATCGAACTTGATGATGTGCAAAATAATCCACCGGGAAATGACGAGTGGTATTAAATTCCTTCCAGAAGACTTCCAAGTGGCTTGTATATCATAAAAAAATACTTGAATAAATCGTCATCTAACTTTCTAAGGCCCAAAGTCATCCAATGATCCACAAAAACTGGCCAAATAGGGGTGACGTCACCCTAGAGCATGCAACAACTTGCCTCAAAATTCATTTGACTGAGCTGGGAATTGGGTCGAGTCACTAAAAAATGGTGATGATGTGGCATATGAAATATTTCGGGCATCCGTCCAATACAAATGTGTCAACCAACTGAGGGTTAGCTAACCCCAGTGATGCCCGACAACAACTAGAATAATAATAACACCTTTAAGAAATCTTGGAACATCTGAATGGTATGACACTTGGCGAGAAACTGCAAGACAAATTAAAACATGTGTGTATACAAGGACACAAGTTACGTCAACATGATAATATAATCAACATAATATAAAAGTCATCTAAACCAGACCATTAAGCCCCATATTCATATTTCATCACAAGCTCAAGAAGTTTATAAAACTTACTAAGTGAAGGTATGAAATGCTATCAGAGACCTACAAAGATCAGACTAACACCTAAGTATCAAGAATATTTCCCAAAGATTTTCTCTTCACTGACATGTAATGATTATGAAATGGTCATGGGGTTAGACTTCAAGGTTAGACAACTGACATACAAGGGATCATAGTATCTCATTTATGGGTGCCTTGGATGAGGGTAGACCACACACTTGGTTCCTGTTATTTGCGAGATACCTTCCAAGCCCTTTATTTTCCTTTTGCCACGTCTAGCCATAAGAGATAACCCAGAGAATATGTAGCGCTCTGGCAATATTCCTATGATTGACAACCTTTTATTTTTCTTTTTTTCTTTTCTTTCTTTGGATAATTCATTTTATTTTTCTTATGTCCTCTTGTGTTGAAAAACACCTGCTTAAATGCTTCAAACACCTCAGAGACTGTGTAACACCTTGGCGATGTATCCACAAGTGCTATGGGACTGGGCGAGCCTCTGAGCAGGTTACCAAGGCAGGCTTTTGCTAGTCTCCCTCTGAGCCTAAAATCTCCTTCTTCCCATAGAATGAGGAATGATCCCTTCTTGGGTCAGTTTATATAACCTAAAGAAATGGATATGACAGGGATTGATGAGATGGAAAGTGGTAAGTATGATCAGGAACAGTATGATGACAGATTCAAAACAAACCCCAGTAGTGCTCCATTTTCCCCAAGAGTAACCTAATCCCCCAAGAACCTAAGATAACAAGTCAAGTTATGACATAGGAAGAAGTATAACCAACGAGCTAACAACTAGTAGTTAGAATGGATTCTCTGGGACAGGCTTAAATGCCTTAGATATTAAATTGATACTCACCATGATGACGGACTTACCAACTTGCAGCATGCTTCTCAAGGATGTCTGACAGGCCCGTCCAAATGTCATGGGTGTCAAATGCCGCACATGCCATTGAGTGATGCTTACACTTTGAAGGAGGATCAGTAGTTCAAATTTACACGTACATGCACATCTTCCAGCTTTCCATGTCTTCAGCCTGGGCGTCTCTAGATGTTCTTTCTGAAATAGTTATCCACCAGTTATCCAAGGTGGGTGGCATGCCAAGTGTGAGGGAAGAATGCGCCACATCTCAAGGTAAATGGGGGAGAGGGGCGCCACATCTCAAGCAAAGAGAGAGAGAGGGCGACACCTCTCTTGAGAGGTGTGTGCACCTTCCTTGGGATTGACGCCCTCAAGGAGAGTGCGCCACCTCTCAAGAGGAGGTGCACACCTTCCCTTGGGATCATCACTAACTCACTCATAACTTGCCATCTCCACTTGAACTCTCCATCAAGGATAGTCTAACCATCAGCGAGGGAGAGTGAACTAGAGACAAACTAAAAACATGTCCCTGACATGTTTCCTTAAAAATAGGAAGAGATTAATTCACCTTTTTGAGGAAATAATTGATTTTTATGGGTAAAAATCAATTATCTTTGCTCGAAAAGGGGGTATTTTGAGTAAGAAAAACATACTCCCCTAGGTGATTAACACCTTCTTGTACAACTTATTAATAAATTGCATAAAATTACAAGGTAAAACATCATTTTAACTAGACATTTTATGTTAAAAAACTCCTAGAAGGACCTAATACATGTCCATGAGACTCGGGACAAATGACTAGCATGGTAATATACATTTGACACTAGACTTAGACAAAACACACTAAGGCACAGTCATTAGGACATAATCCATCTTTCAAGGTATGAGTGAAAAAACTTAGAACATTATAAGTCGTTGAAGCGAGGTATAACGAACCAAGTAAAAAAAAAACTCTAGAGTATGTCCTAATGACTATGTCTTAGGTGAGTTGAATCTTTTACATAGAGGAGACCTCATGCTAGCTCATTTTATACAAATCCCCCCAGGGGTGTATGGAACATGCATAGAAAAAGAAGAAAGGAAGGGGCAATGGTGCTCGACAGGACTTCTGAACTCTGAATTTGAACAAGTGCCTTGTTCAACCTTGCGGATCATCCTAAGTCCTTTCTGGTGCAACTGGGAGGTAACACAACCCATGAGGTAAACACCAATCCATACCCCATACCATTGCACATACTCCTTGATGGGTTACTTGGGACATGCTTCTTGGCATGGGTTTTGACACACCTAATAGGGGGTAATAATGATCCTCCCATACCTAGACTTGGCAAATTGTATAACTTTGTAAGGTAGTGTGAAGTTTGAAGAGGATACTTTGTGAGATCTATCTAATGGCTTTTGTATTGACATGTCTGGCTTTATATGTTGTGTTTGGATTGTGTACCTTGCCTCTTGTCCTTATGATGCATTGGACCACATGAGCCCCTCCTCGAATGATGGATTGTACATAGCCACATGCTTGGTTGACACTTGGATCCTTTGGAGGATATTGAGGGGCTATTGGCACACTTTTCTGGAGGTCGTCCCCACCACTTAATTGAGGACATTTTGTGATGTCCCGTTCCCAAGAGTAGGCCAACAGGGAGTGGCTTAGTAGTCTATTTGTTCCTGTAGACTATAGTCAAGCACAAACATGGAATGAGAGGAGAAACAAGGGAGAATTGATGGCTAAATGATGAATTAAGCCAAAAAATATAGGAAAAGTCACTTAAGCCTAATTCAACGGAGAAATAGAACAAAAAGGTGTTAAGGGGGGACTTAATTAATTAATTACTCAACTTAGGAGGAAAAGCGCCTAGCTTAAGTGAGGTCAATGGTGAATTAGATCGGGAAGAGTATAAAGGGAGGAATTCGACCTAATTCCTCATTATGCTATGTTATGATTTGATGTTGAGAGTTCCCAGAGGAGGAGATTCGACTTCTACTGTTTTGTGGATTTCTGGAGGAAATCACCACCATTGATCGGTTTCGGTGTTGAGAGACACACCCTAGCCCATCGGAGATACCATCCAGGTATTTCACCTTGCAATTCAGGAGTTTCCAATTTGCAGTGTTGCACAACTCAACCAGTGAGGGCGCAAGTCAGAGGGAGGGTTTGTGTAGCTGCACGAGATCAGAGCTTGTATTGCAGATCGCTTTCGACCCAGTGGAGATCCAACCAGGGCGCATAGATTGAGCCACCTCCCATCAGATTCTGACAGTGGAATCTTTCAAGGCGCAACATTCAGCCATCCAGGGCGCAGCTCTTGTGGAAGGACAGTTGGGGTTATAAATGGAGTATCAGATCAGATCCGAGGAAGCCCCTCCGACCTAGTTCAACATTAGCCATGGCGATCATTTTGAGTCATATAGCAGCCGATTTCGTTGGGGGAATCATTTGGGCGCACTCAGAGAGTCCAGGAGGTGCGCAGACCCCCAGGGGGTGAGATCCGGAGCCTCAGAGGACAGATCTTCCATCCGACAGTCACCAGGATCGGTCTAGAGACCAGGGCGCTTCTGTTGAGGCAGTTTCCAGCTCATTCCGACGGTTACAACCTTCCAGACGAGTTTTCTAGTTTGTAGCGGTTACTGTGCTTCGTCGGAACTGTCGATTTTGCCGATCTATCCGTGCATGCATCAAATTTGCCTTCATCTTCTAGTCACGGGTATTTTATGTTATTTGCTTGTATTCCAGTGACGATCCATGAGATCTAATTGATGACTATTTTCTATATTTCCAGTATTTCATTGTATTTCCCTGCTTAAATCTCATAATACATATTATTGGGTGGTTGTTGTGTTGAATTTTAATGATGATTTGTACCTTGGACAAGTGGTTCCTATGGGTTTTTAATCTTTTACCTAGGAATGTGGTCCACAACTTAAAAGTGGGTCTTTTTCATAAAGTCACTTTATAAGTGGTAAAGTGAACTTTAAATTAGAAAGTGAAAAGTGACTTGGGAACTTAAAGCACCAAGTGGGTTTTTATTTAAGTTGGGTGAGTGAAATTAAATAAAGTGAATTTAATGGAGCATTTAATTCTCACCGTTGATCTTGGGCAATGTGAGCCCTTGGATCAAAAAGGTAACCTAAGACTCACTTAGGGATTCTAAAGGAGGAAAAAGACCAAAAACGAATTCATTCTTTCCATGAGAGATTGAGAGGTTGAGAGAGAGCAAGAACAGGAGAAGGGTTTCTATTTTCTGAAGAGGAAAGAGCAGCAAAGAGGAGGCACGATT
>ML804529.1:0-19699 GCA_009831015.1 Picea engelmannii | reverse complement strand
GAGACTTTAGCCTTGCTCCTTGACTCCATTTACCCTAAGGCACTAGTCTAGAAATCCAACGTTGAGTCAATTGTGTTAAAACAACCTTTCAAACTTCCAAAATTTGAAACCCTAACTAACCCTAGCGACTTACTAACCCTAATTCTATGATGACGTCATGCCTCTTTTGAACTCCTGTTTGATATAGAACGTTGTGGCTTTGTCATCAAGCAATAGACATTGATGTGTAGATTATTTTCGTTGGTTTAATTAGCAAAACGTCCATCTCATTGTCTAGCAAAACTAACCTAGAATAAGGCTGACGTCACCCCTAGCAGGCTTGACGCAACAACATTATATGTGAGCATATTTAATGCGTTGTGATAATCCAAGGATCGATTTTGTACATTGAATGCTATTATCATTTTGGTATTTATTGAAGTAATATTATAAGCCATAGCCTTTATTGCAATCATTGACTTCGTCAATAATTACTTTTACTTATGCTCATGTGTATTTCATATTGATAGTCATTGACAATTGAAGCATTAACCACTATTTGCATGTATTAGTTTCATTGTTGCCTTGTCTCGCAAACAGGTGCTTCCACTGTGGTTTATCTTCTTCTTGACTATCTTTTTGGCAGTAATCTGTGAAGGGAAAGCCTACTTTGACTTTTGAGCCTTAATCCCTTGATCCTTTTCCTTCAATACCGCAGATTACTAGGGACGTCTCCCTTGGGATCAACCACCCTAAATAGAAAGAGCCCCCCATCGAGGTGACAGTGGGTGGGGAAGCTCCTGTTACGCCAGTTTGACCATTACTTTCAAGCCACTTAGCCTATACTACAAACTGAGCGATAACAAATCTTACAAAAGTTAAAGTTTTGAAGGACTGGCCCAGTCTTACCACCATTACTAATCTCAAGAGCTTCTTGGGAGGCATGAATTTCTATAAGAAATTCCTTTGCCATCACTACCACATTGCTCACTCACTGAATTAGGCTATTAATAAAAAACTCTTCATTGGAAATCTGAAGTAGAACGAGTGTTGCAAAAGTTGAAAATTGCACTTTGCTTTGCACTAGTGCTTGCTCTTCTTGTCTTGCAACAACTTTTTAAGATTGAGACCGAGGCTTCAAAATATGCATAAACATTGTTCTTACACAGTGAGGACATCTAGTGGCATACCATTTAGAGACCTTGTCCCAAGCCAAACTCAAGTGATGACAACAATACATCCTTAATAGGAAACTATCTTACACACTGATCACTAGCCTCTTTAGTTTTTGAATTCATAATCTAAAATTTAGTAGCAAAGACATTTAAAATGGGCTTTCTACATGTAGCAATTTCAAGTCTCACTCATCATCCTATGGAGGGTTTTGTTGTGTGTAGAGGACATCGTTGCACTTGGAGAGGTACTTGTGGCTTTCCATGCAAAATCAGGTCAAAGATTACAGTGGGAGATGGTCACATTGCAACCAAAGCAAACCCACCGGCATAAAGCTTGGGTTGTACCATCCTTTCTCAATTCCCTCTAATCCTTGGATGCATCTCCAAGCATTTCATTAATGGTCTACCAACCACTCAAGGGAAACATGATTGCATCTTTGAGGTAGTATGCAGAGTTTTCAAGATGATAGTTTTCATATCGTGCAACAAAACCATTAATTCCCCTAAAGCTACAAAACTTTCTTCCAACATGTTTGGAGCCATTTTGGATTACTATTGACCGTCATTTCCAATTATGTCTCTAGATTTCTTTGTCTCTTTTGGAAATCCTTATGGAAGATTTTAGATTGTCAGCTTTGATTCTCTATTGCATTTCATACACAAACAAATGGTCAAATCGATGTAGTGAAAAAAATTCCTCATTTACTACTGGTGAACTTTTCTATTTGTACTTTCGTACACTTTGTTCTTTATCCTGATCTCTTTTTAAATGGATAACTCACCCACTTTTATTATATCTTATTGGAGCCTTGGTGAACTGTGATCACTCTCCCATTTTTTTACTCTATATGTAACAATACAAATGAGTATACAACATATGTATAGTTTTGACGTCTCTCTTCTACTTGCATACTTGTCTTGTTATTCCCTTGCATGTGAGTCTCTTTTGATTGTTGGTATTCTGCATAGAGAGAAGCAAGGTGCATTCTACATGTAAAACTTGATGACAAAATCAACAAGCTACTATTCTGTCATACACTTAGCAACCTAGAGATAACTGTCTTGCATGAACTCTGAAATGTCTAAAACCCACATTCAGAAATTACCATACGCAAAAATACACATTGCTAAGTAATTATGCAGTGGAATAAACACAATGAACTGCATTCATCCAACCATGAATAACTCAGAAATTTAGGCAAATGCCAGGGAAAACCCCAATGTGGGAAACCCAAAGAGAGAGAGATTCTATTAGCTTCAGGAAAGATTTATCAGCAACAACATTGCATTTACAGCAAGAGAAACAATTTACAACACAAAAGTGTCCCACTCAAAAACTGCCTTGAAAACCATGCCACAGTCCGTACAGTTGTACAGATTTGTTGAAAATGTCACCTCGAAAAATGTGCCCACAACACGCTGTTGTACCTTGCCTCCGATACGGCCGACCTTCAGAAAATTCTTCACAAGCTACCTCGAAAACCGTGCCAACACATGCCTTGATTTCCGTGCTCGAATTTCTATTGTATGACCTGTACGGATTCGTACAGTACGACCTGTCCCAGCAAATAAAAACCAGCAACACTCAAAACAGAAATGCGTCCCTTGTGATTTGCGCCCAATCTCTCTTGGGAAATGTGCCCTCCTTGCTGCTCACTTTCCTCTCCAAGCTCTCCTCATAAATCTTTCTCACACTCTTCTTCTCAATGTGTCTTGCACACTACCCAATGCATTCTTTTATAAAATTTGAAGATGACCTTTTCCCTCCCAAGTGTCTTTTCACCTTCCCCAACCCTAAATCCAAAGGCCAAGATCTAATCTTTCCTTTTCAAGATCAAGGGCCATGATTCATTCCCTCCAAAATAAATCACTTAAAATATTAGAGTACATTTCACTTTATTACATAAGTGCACTTTATGAAATAAAGTCACTTTAATATTAGAAGGTACACTTCATTAAAAAGTCACTTTAATAAAATAACCACTTTATAACAACTTTATAAAAACCCATTATAAAGTTAAGTGCCTAGTAGTGTCAACATAAGGTTACATCCGCATACAAGGCAAAACATGCAGAGTACCTCCCGAGCTAAAAAGCTAACACTCCCTCTTAGTGAGGGAAGTACTCGCTGCCATCTCCATCATCTGGTCCCATCACACTGTGCTCAGTAGGAGCTCCCTTTGAACTTGGAGCCATCCTCAACACTTGCACAAAACTCGAACGAGAAGATCTTCTCCTGACAGCTACCCGAAACCCTGAGCTCCTTGGAGAATCCACTCCACCTTGAGCATTGGTTTGACCACACCAACTAAGCCTCCTGCCGGTGCTCATAAGAGACTCACTCTCTTCTCTTGGAATGCAACACTGAATCCTTGGGCCTATCACAGTCTTAGGAGCCTCCTCATGCTCCTCATCCGACGTTGAATCATACACTGAAGGTTGTCCTCGCAACATATACGACCTGTCCACCTGATCACCGATCAAGTGCAGTTCCACCGGGTCCACTCCCTCCCTGTAGATAAAGACATGTTTCGTCTTGAACAATGTACAATATCCTACATTCTTCAAGGCTGAGACTGAGAGCAAGTTAACCCTCAACCCTGGAACAAAGAGAACTCCATCAAGCTCCAGGAATCCTCCATACTCGAGTCAGAATCTAACCCTTCCAAGTCCACGTACAACTTGCGCCATACCACCTTCATTTACCACCTGCCGGTCAGGACCTGTCTCTGTGATAATTAGGAATACTCGCTAGATTCCCGTCATGTGGCAAGAGGCTCCACTATCCCCAATTCATCTGATATCACCTCCAAATGCTCCACTACCGACACTGGAAACTAGCGTAACCAAAGAAAATTCCCTGTCATACTTGGAAGCAAAGTCCTTCATGGCTGCTGTAGTAGCTGTCTCAGGGCCCTCCGGTTCCTTCTTCATCTTCTTCCTCTCAGGACAATGAGAAGCACGGTGCCCCAACTGGTTACAACAATAACATTTGACTTTACTCAAGTCCCTCTCGAATCTTCCTTTCTTCTTGCTCTTTGCAGCTGTTGAAATATTGTAACTGCAGAGAGTATTCTATTTATTTATTGAATCATTATTCATTAGATCAATCCCCTTTTGTGGATTGATCATGTTGGGCATTGTAATTGACCAAATCTCCTTTTGCGGATTGGTCAAACCCTAATTGTATTATGCAAATTAAGAAGTCGGCCCCCAGACCAAATTAAAGTGGTTTTAACCACTAAGAGGACAAGTCGGCCCTGCCCAGTGAAGATACACCTTTCTAGCACCTGCCAGCCAGTATAAATAAAGGAAGCCAACGCCTCGTTATCTCACTCACTCATTCACTCATAAAGTGCGCAAGTTTGGTAGTTGCAGTTGGGAGAAGGAAGAGAGAGGTGCATTGCTCAGTGTTGGATATTCTCTAGTGTTTTGGTTTATTATCTTGGCATTGTATTGGTTATCTATATTAAGGAAGTTTTGCTGGGTTTTTTCCCCCATGAGGGTTTCCCAGGATAAATGCTGTGTATCTTGTGATTGTGTTTCTCTCAATGATCCTACCTATGCTATTATTATCTAGTAAATTGAAAAGAAACCTAATAATAGCTCAAAACTTAACATGGTATCAGAGCTAAGCTGAAGAGAACATCTTTCTCTGGATAAAGAAAAACGTCACTGCTGTCGTACAAAAAAATTAGGGCTTTTTGTTGAAGAGGAATATCAACCTAACAACCATCGAGAAAAGTGCGCCCTAGCCTAGGGAACTCTTTGGCACCTTGAGCGAACCTTTTTCAGTGGTCAGATACTCCGGAAAGTCAAACCCTAGTTTTGACTGGTACCAGAAAACCAGAAGTACCAGAAAACCAAGAAACCAGAACCAATACTAGAAGTACCAGTCAAGATTTTCGCAGGTCAAGTTTCAAGGGGCAAAACTTGAAAATTTTGAAATCTAACAGCTCCAACAAACTCGCCTCAGCCCAGCGCATCTAGTCCTTGGATCCGAATTTCAAAATTTGAAGTTTGAAAAATTATGGTTTCCTCATAAAACCCTAAGTTTTAGTTGCATTTGCAGTTTTAGAATTAGTTGTAGTATCAGTTGAAGTATCAACTGCATTACTAGTTGCAGTCACCCTTGAAGTTTTAAAAGGGTTGGTAATTATTACCGTTGCTATCAGATGGTGCCACTACCTACAAATGCTATCAGAGGTATGTACTCACATATGTTTAAACTATTAAGCTTTAAAGTGTATTTGCAGGAGAAGGGACCTCTTTCCATAGATCTAGAAGGATCTCAAGATCCAACACATTTAGAGGAATAATGCAACCCAGGTTTGATTATTTCGATATGCATCTATTTGTTATGACATTATTTTGATCTAGGTTGCATGTTGAAGCTATGACTATCATACTAACCTTTGGTCAAAATTAAAGTCAAGGTATTAGATTGATTAAAGTTGAGATCATAGAGTTTATTCTCTAACCCAGATTTCTGTCAAGATAGCATATTGTACAGAAGACAAGTTGAAGAAAGTACTTGTCATCTTGAGTGAAAGAGACTTGGAAGAAAAACAACACACTCATTCTTGAGGACAAAACTCCAGGTTCCAGGTTTGATTGATTAAGTTGATAAGATTCAAAGTTGCACATGACAAGTTGATAACTACCCCTTTACAAGTGTTGACCACCTATTTCGGCTAGGGGGTCAACTCCATGTACCATAAAGATATGTACCTGATGGTGCAACACAGTTGAAGACTTGTTGGTTCTATAAGGCATTTTTGGCCTCAACACTTCATTTTGTAATTGGAATTTCTGCTCCCCTGCGTGGAACAATAATGTAATGGGTCTGCATGGATCATATTGTAGGTTAGTTGCCTAGGACTTTATTATTAGGGAAGTCCTTTCATCGAGTGTTTTTTTCCTCAGGTAACTAATTTAGCCTAACCAACCTTTTTAATTGCCCTTGAGTTTTTCACTCCCACAATAATCCTCCAAAGTGGTGAAAGGCGTTCTAATGATCGAGCCTTGTGGGTGACTAGGGTCTAGGAATATTGTAAATGACCATGCTAGACATCTCCTAGAGTCTTGTGGAATTCTGTCCAGTTAAAGTAAATTTTTAAAATTACCCAATTAGTGGTAATTTTAATTATTTTTGATGTAAAAATGTAAAAACTAGGTCCTTGGGGATTTTGATAGGGGTATGCGTACTCAAAAGAAATAGAATGAGACCTCCTACACCCTTGGACCAAGTTTCAGCTCAATTGGACAAGTTTTGCCAGGTCATTGTCCATGAGGAGTCTAAGTCAGTCTAGAGTCAACAATTTAATTGCTTAATTGACGAAGTCAAAATGTCAATTTTTTGTAAAAATGAACAAAAGGGTTAGAGAAAGAGTGGGAGAAGTTGCCTAACCCATTTCCTAAGTTAGTGAAACACATTTCCTAACTTTATCTCACCCCCTCACCTAGCCATCACCTCAATCCATCATCCCCCCTAGGGAAATTGCGCCCCCCTTGGAGAGAAAATCATGAAAAGTAAAAAATTAATTAAGAAAATGATCTCTCTCCCTAAGTGCGCCCCCCTTGGTCTAATCTCACATTGGACCATGCCAAAAGTGTTTCCCCTTCCCCCTCACTCAACCTTCAAACCCTAAAAGTGACTAAAACCCTAGAGTTGCGCCCCCCTTAAGATGCTCAATCTCTCTCAAATGAATGACACTTGGAAAGCATCCAAGAGGGGTCACTCTTGGCTCCCAAATATAAAAGAAGGCCTCCCCTCCCTCTTTTTCTATCTATTCTCAGTGTATTGTTATTATGCCAAAATCTTCCCTCTCCCACTTTTCTCTCTTTCTCTCTTTTGGCTTTTGCTATTGTGTAAAGCTTGCTGCAAGTATTTGCAGCAACCTTTCTTGGTGAATAAAGAAATCTTTGGAGGATCCATGGTGTTGAGAGTCTTCTTGATGCCATACTATTATTGAGGTGATCTTGTTCCTTTGTGTTTTTCTTATGCATGCTTAGCTTATAGATCTAGAGTAGGAATTCCAAGCAAAGTATTTTGCTTGGATAGATTTGAGATCTAGTGAGCTTCTATTTAGTAGTTTCAAATTATTTTGGTTCACTACTCAGATCTACTCACTTCCTCTTGTTTCTTGTAGCTTTGCATTCAAGATTTGCAGGATTACGTAGAGGTTTATGTGAAGATTTCAGATCTGAAAATCTTCCATTTCACCCACTTTTACCCTCTATTAATTTTGGTTTCATATTTCTGTTCATTTACATTATATTTTTGCATTCTAACATGTTAGGATAGGTCATCTACATATATTTTATTTGCTGAAATTTACACAAAATTTCTGGTTATTGCTAACAGAAAATTTCCCAACTTTTGGTGTTTTTGCAGCTTTTCCATCAAGGTTTTCTTTGCTGATTTGTTGCAGGTCTGCATAAAAAAGGAGGAGCTACAACCCATTTGGGGCACCCAAACGTCCAAGAGAAGCCTCCTAAGTTCGGGTAACATCTTCTCAACATCTCTTATTTCTTTCTCCATTGTAAGCAAACCCAAAGAGAGTCGCTTGGGCTTGCACTTCTCTAAGATTTAAATTTTCTGCAATTTTTATTTTTTCATTTGCCAACACCTTGCATAGTGGATTAGTCTTGCCACCCATGCAAAATCGTATGGCTAGTTAGTTGTTTTATTTCAGCATTGCTATTTTACTTCAAGTTTGCTCCACTTATCCTTAAGGCAAGGTTGTGTGGCTAGGATCTATTTCTTTCTTTCCAAGTTAAGTTATTTATTTCCTTGCTTTTATTTTAAACCCACTTGGGCACAAAACTGGTAGGCTTGTCCTCCATCTTGTGCCTTTGTTAATGTTGTGATGAACACCCACTTTGGCATCCTTTTTGTCCCCTATATCCTATATACATATGCATTTTGCCTTCCTTTTTATATTTCCTACAGACTTCTCTCTATAAAGTCCTATTTTTATCAAAGGTATTATCACTGCCACATAATTATCTTAATTTCTTTTCATAGATTAGAATTAGAATGAGTTTTAGAAGATATTTGAATTATTATATGTGTGTGGTTTTCAATAACATTAATTCTGGTCATAGAATGCAAGGTTCCAGGTTCATTCTCTTGAAGATATACGAAGATATATATATTCAAGGCAATTTAAGAATATATATCTTCAAGGCATTTTATGAAGATATATATTATATTCTCAGGAGAGAGTATTTTAAGAAGATATATCCAGTTGACAACACAACATCCTATGTTCCATATTGCATATGCATATATATATATATATATATATATATATATATATATATATATCGACATGTTATACATGTATATATATCAGCTTGATCATCATCTCAAGTGTTCGATACTAGTCAGCGCTGAGGATAAAATCAGCACGATAACACCTTGAACGAACAGCTGGCACTTGAACAAGTGGCAGGGATGGTATTTATTATTCAGTTGAGTGCCAAGGAATATCAACACAAGGCTACATATAAGTAACCGTGGGCATTGAATGAGATGCTCAACATATTCACCTTCGAACACATGTTGAAATCCGAATGAGGAACATATATAACAATTCAACAGATGGATCGGGGATTGGAGCAACTATTGGCTCGTATATCGGATTGCTGGAGCAGAGCGAATCATCAGATATAGGCATCTAGTTTGTTTTAACTACTTTCCTAGAATTACAGGAAATTGGCGCTCTGTATTCAGAGTTGTTTTGAGCCATCTATTGTATATATATATATATGTGTGTGTGTGTGTGTGTGTGTGTTCTCACTTGAGCAAGTACGAATTGTGTGAGTGTAAGATTGTTAGAACATTATTTAGAACTGCATATTTTAATTGCTGTCAAGTTTAGATCTCTTGTTGGTAACGTATAGTTGAGTTAAAGCACAGGCATACCAGTGAGCCCGGGCCCACTCACAGGTACAACTCCGTGCTATCTACTTGTCTATCTATAATTCCTTGTTTCTGATTTATATATGATTGTTAGTTTCCACCTTTTTCCTTTTTAGTTGAATATATGCTGAGAATAGATGAAGGCTGCATAATGGCCCCTGGAATTTGCTGGAGAATGATGACCAGTAACTGTTAGAACTACATATCACAGATCACTAGTTATGCTATGGATTTTTGTTCTTTTAAAACACTCTATGATGAATCTGGTCATATGTATTCTAGCTACAACACTGTTTTAATATCTCTCATAGGATTGCGAATGGGGGATTGATAAAGCCTAATAAGCTTGAACGTGTTATATTAGCTTAGTACTAATATATGAACTGTTATCTTCTTTTGAATCCATATATGCAACCACATGCTACAGAACCACAGTACTCTTAAACTTCGCTAGGTGAACATTCGAGGGGTAAGCCTATGATATCTCAGAAAACTTAGTCTCGAGAGATACCACAACAAAGAAAAAGGTTAAAGTATTGTGATTCATTTCTTTCTCGTCCATAGTTTATATTTTGCTAGTTCTCTTTTCTGTGTAGAGAACACATAGTGCCTCGTATGTACACATTGAATCTCAGGTTGACATAATTAATGAATGAGCGTGATACACTGCTAAACAATTAAGAGCTATATTTTTACCTCGTCAGGTTGCAAGTAGTTTAGTTTCATTTTAAGTTATTTTCTTTATTCTTTATTGTTTGCCTACACCCTGCAAAGAGGATTGACTTTGCCACCCATGCAGTACCGTAAGACTAGGTAGATGGTTGATGGTTTATTGCTTCTATTGTTCAAAGTTCATGTGATATCTTTATGTTTTAGAAGCACATCATTTCATTTGCTTAAGCCCATGGAGGCATAGTTTATTTACTTGTACATTTCTCTCAAGCACTCACAATCTACTTTATTTCAAGCACTTAACTCATTTAATCTTTAAGTTGATCAATCAATCTATCTTAGACTCATAGGGGATCAACTTATTTAGTCTAATTAGAGCACCCTTAACTGTTGCAACTTTCGCCATCAAACAAGGAACTTGTAGAGGCGGCTTGGGGTGCTAGATCAGGGATGATCTCACGACACTAGGTGTCCCCCTTGTTGAGCATCCTTGTTTCTTGGATTGACCTGTGGAGCTAGGGCAAGGCCTTGTTTGCCTTGCTTATTGAACACCCAACAATCCTTTTGGCCAAAGCGGTGGGAGTTTTAGGGAAGTCACCTAGTCTAGGGTTCAACTTCACCTAATCAATCTAAATCCTAAAATATACCCACAAGCAACCAATGGTTTAACTTCATCATTTATTTTTATGGTTCATGCTCTTTACTTTCTGCTACACTTTCATTTCAAGTTATCTTTCAAGCAATTTTATTGAGCATTGTGGGTGGTTGAATTATTGAGCTTAGGAGTTGCGCACTTTTGCCCGTGGAGGCCACTTTTCAAGCTTTATCTTTCTCCTTTGAAGTTGCGCACTTGGCTCGTGGAGGCTTTCTTTCATTGTGTTATCTCCTCTTGAAGTTGCACATTTGAGCTATTGAGCAGTCCCCTTGAAGTTGCGCACCTCTCTTGGGGCACTTCAAGTTTGGGTTTTTGTTGTGGTGTGTTTGTTGTGGATGCAATTGGATCTATCCCCTTCCTTTTCCTGCAAAATCAATCAGAGTTAGTTCAATAGTTTCTATTCTAGAATATTAGATCTAACAAGTGCTTTCTTATTTCATTTGTTAATAGTTGTACATTGTTGTAGCATCTAATTCTTTGTATTCTTTATTGTGTTGATAGTTGTTCCATTTCCTTGTATCTAATCTAATTGTAAAGTTTTGTAAAGCTATTTTTTCTAATCTTTGTGTAATTTAGCTAACCCCATTTGCCCAACCTTAGGCACTAGTCTTAGTTGTCCTAGGGAAAGGTTTGCCTTTGCATTGAAAGTTTTTTTTGTATTTGCATTGTTTGCCTCTCATTTAGGCTAGTTTCCCTCCAACCTTTAAGAAGTTAAAATTAACTCCTAGAGTCGATCTAATATCTCACATAGTAACTAGGGTCTACACCCGTTGGCTTCCCTAGGAGTAACCCTAGATGGAAGAAGTTCAAGTCGAGGTGATAGTGGGGTTGAACTTAGGCATTGTGCCTCCAAGGACACTAAGTGGATTGAGACTTAGTCCACGTTTGCAAGTGTGTATAAGGACAACAACAACAAGTAAACACTAGTTGATGTAGCAGTCTTTGAAAAGTGTTATACTTGGTAGCATGTGAGCATATTGAGATAAATGCTTAATGTAATCATTTACTAGATACAACTAACATCTCCTCTAGGAGAAACTTCTTGTGTTGGTTCCAGGTTACCATGGATGAATGTTTGATCACAACACTAGAAGAGTGTTGATCTCCTTTCGTTTTGTATTTCTTACTTTTGATCTTTGTTTCAGACAGGTCACAAGTTATAGCTCTAAAGGAGCTACTGTGACGATTATTCGTGCTATTGGTTTATTACTATTATGAAAAGAGTATTATTCTTGCCTATTATTTTGTTGACCTTGGTTCAGGTCACATGTGATAACCCTAAGGAAGCTATAGTGAAGGTTACAGAAGACTTGGTCAAAGGATAATGAAGCCACCTTGACGGGAAGCATAACTTGTTTGAAGTTTGACTCAACTTTTCATATTTAGACTTGGTATTCAACACCAAGTATACCTCATAAGAGATGTTGAAGTGCTTGTAGACTTAGAAGAAATCAAGAGTAAGCCTGATCTCAGAAAAGATCAGATGAAGAGACAACTTCCAGGACTGGGAGATAGATGCCATGAGAAGACTAGATCGTAGCTTCAAAATCTTTTAGGAGATATGAAATCTCCTGGAAATATTCCCTTGTTTCAGTGACAGAGAAGGAAGCCAGTCAGAACGACTAGGATATGGATTTTTCCGTGAGACTAGAAGAGAAGTCAGTGTTGACTTCCAAGATTGATCTAACAGATCAAGCATGTTGCAGATGTACAAAGCCTGATGTGTGTCCAGAGGATTCTCCCAGCAAGAGGGAGAAGACTATGATGAGACACTTACTCCAGTAATTGAAGAAATAGTTCCAGTATTCATGAAGACAACCAGAACAACCATGATTCATATATAGTATGAGATGCAGGGGGAGCAATCCCCATATTTAAAATTTAGTGGCAGTTGGTGCAGTACATTAGTTGGGTCATGGAGACATGACTACAATAAAAGATAGTTACCTCCATGAAAGAAGAAAAGCTAGCTTCAATATCAGTAATTGAGCCACTCTCAGTTTCAGATGAAGTTGTTGCCGTGATGAAGTAGAGGAGTTACTTTCAGATTTCAATAGTCACAATGAAAATAACGCAGCCATTCTCAACTTCAGAGCAACTACGGGTGCAGAGTCCCACTTCCAGAGGAACAGTTGCAGAAAGAGTAGAGGACATACTCCCATACAGTGAGACAAATAATGCTTTGCAGAAAGCACATAGAGCTAGCACATGACTGTGCAGATTGAGTTGTAGTTGAACAAGTATACCAGGTTGGTACAAAGTGATGTGAAAATTTGATTTGAAGTTGAAGATAGAAAGACTCAGGTCTGCAGGTTGAAGAAGGCTTTGTACAGGTTAAAGCAAGCTCCTAGAGGAACAGTTGTAGAAAGAGTAGAGGACATACTCCCAGACAATGAGACAGATAATGCTTTGCATAAAGCACATAGAGCTAACACATGACTGTGCAGATTGAGTTGTAGCTGAACAAGTATACCAGGTTGGTACAAAGTGAAGTGAAAATTTGATTTGAAGTTGAAGACAGAAAGACTCAGGTCTGCAGGTTGAAGAAGGCTCTATACAGGTTGAAGCAAGCTCCTAGAGCTTGATATGGCATAATTGACAGTTTCTTATCGAGCTTGGGCTTTACCAATAGTAAAGTTGATTCTAACCTTTACCTCAAGGTTATGAATGATGAGCCAGTGATGTTGCTACTATATGTAGATGATGAATTCTTGACAAAGATGAAGAAAAGCTCATCACAGATTGCAGAAGAAGCTCGCTACAGAGTTTGATGAAAGGCCTAATGTATTATCTCTTAGGTCTTGAAGTTTGGCAGAGCCTAGAGAAGATCTTCCTTAAACAAGGGAAGTATGCAGTTAAAATAATGAAGAAGTTTAACATGTTGGAATGTAAATCCATGTACACACCCATGGAAACGAAGTTGAAGCTTCTGGTAGATACCTCGTCAGAATTGGTTGATGGTACTCCGTACAAACAAATTATTGGTTCGGTGATGTATTTGACGAATACCAGGCCAGATATATGTTTTGCCTTGAGTCAGTATCTGGTAGAACCCAGACGTGTTCACCTTGATGATGCAAAACATGTGATGAGATACCTTAAGGGTACATTGGATTTTGGTCTCTGCTATACAAGAGATCATGACTTAGATTGTATGGATATACTGATTCAGATTGAGCTGGAAGTGTTTCTGATAGAAAGAGCACTTCAAGATGTTGTTTCAGTCTGGGGTCAACCATGACTTCATGGCAGAGTAGGAAACAATCCAGTATTGCTCCCAGCACGGCAGAAGCAAAATACATTGCTGCATGTTCTGCCAGTTGTGAAGCCATATGGCTTCGGATGTTGTTGACAGATCTATTTGATTTGGAGATGGAAGACACCGTGATCCTATGTGATAACCAGAGTTGTATAAAAATGATGTGTTCCATGATGAGTCGAAGCACATAGAGATCCGGTATCACTTCATTCGTGATATGGTGCAGAGAGGAGCCATAAAGCTCCATTATGTTGGCACAGATGAATAGGTTGCAGATGTGTTGACCAAGCCTCTGTCTCGTGTAAAGTTTGAGGACTTTCGAGACAAGCTTGGTATAGTCCAAAAGGACCTCCCTCGAAAGGGGGAGCAGTGCTGATGATACTATGGTATCCTGAGCAATACTGGGTAGCTCAGTTAGGATTTTATATCCTAGGGGACTGATCATCCTTGGACAGATCCCGAAGGTCCGTAAGGATGGGCTGTCGGAGTACTTGTGCATGTATGTCCTAGCTTTGGTCAGTAGTGGTAGCTGCATTAGGATTTTATATCCTAGGGAATCCTTTGATTTCTGGGTAGATCCTTTAGATCTGTCAGAGTACCACAAGATTGTGATTCCAGCCTCGTGTTGAAGATTTCCAGCTTCGTGCTGATGTTGTTGTGATTCCAGCCTCGTGCTGAAGATTTCCAGCTTCGTGCTGAAGATTTCCAGCTTCGTGCTGATGTTGTTGTGATGCCAGTCTCGTGCTGAAGATTTCCAGCTTCGTGCTGATGTTGTTGTGATTCCAGCCTTGTGCTGAAGATTTCCAGCTTCATGCTGATGTTGTTGAGATGCTAGCTTCGTGCTGAAGATTTGCAGCTTCGTGCTGATGTTGTTGAGATGCTAGCTTCGTGCTGAAGATTTCCAGCCTAGTGCTGATGTTGATGATGCTCCAACCTTCGTGCTGTGATGCTGTTGTTGTTGATGTTGTATCAACCTCGTGCTGTTATTGATGATGATGATGTATTAGTGTTATACTAATTGATGTTGATGCAAATGATGATGATGCCACTTCAACTTCTTGCCGAAGATGATGATGATGATGATGATGATGATGATGATGATGATGCCACTTCAACTTCTCGCTGAAGATGTTGATGATGATGCTTAAGCCTCATGCTAAAGATGTTGATGATATTACTTTAGCCTCATGCTAAAGAAGAAAATAATGTTACTTTAGCCTCACGCTAAAGATGATGATGATGTTACTCTAGCCTCATGCTGATGAGGATAATGATGCTACTCTAGCTCCATGCTGCGAACGATGATGATGAGAAAAACTTCTGATGATTTATAGATATGCCAGTCAGTGTTCCAGATGTTGTTGATGTTGCTGCCCTCTCTCTCTCTCCCGATGATGTTGTAGAATACCCTTCTTGTTAAGGGGGAGTGTTGAAATATTGTAACTGCAAAGAGTATTCTATTTATTTATTGAGTCATTATTCATTAAATCAATCCCCTTTTGTGGATTGATCATGTCGTGCATTGTAATTGACCAAATCCCCTTTTGTGGATTGGTCAAACCCGAATTGTATTATGCAAATTAAGAAGTCGGCCACCAGGCCTAATTAAAGTGGTTTTAACCACTAAGAAGACAAGTCCGCCTTGCCCAGTGAAGAGACACCTTTCCAGCACCTGCCAACCAGTATAAATAAAGGAAGCCAACGTCTCATTATCTCACTCACTCATTCACTCATAAAGTGCACAAGTTTGGTAGCTGCAGTTGGGAGAAGAAGGAAGAGAGAGGCGCATTGCTCAGTGTTGGATATTCTCTAGTGTTTTGGTTTATTGTCTTGGCATTGCATTGGTTATCTATATTAAGGAAGTTTTGTCGGGTTTTTTGCCCCATGGGGGTTTTCCAGGACAAATGTTGTGTATCTTGTGATTGTGTTTCTCTCAGTGATCCTACCTATGTTATTGTTATCTAGTAAATTGAAAAGAAACCTAATAATAGCTCAAAACTTAACAGCAACAAGAGCAACATTCTCATCAGCTCCATCTGTCTTTTGTCCACTGCTCTGAGATCCTTCCTGGCTCTCCTCTTGAGTGAAATCGTCCCACAATCTGCTCCAATCTGGAAGATGCTCATGACCCACCACACACTTCACAAAGACTTCCCATTCCTTGGTGAAGCCTTTCAAGGCTATCCTCACCAACTCTGAATCCGACATGACCTCTCCAACTGCAACCAACTCATCTTTCACTTGAGCTACCCGGGTAAGATAAGAAGAAACACTCTCCTCCTTACCCATCTTGGTATCATGCAACTTAGCTTTCAAGGCCATCTTCCAGTTTTCATTCTTCGCCTCAAATAAGTTCTTAAGTGCATCCCACATCTCTTTGGCCGTTTTCTTCTCAGCCAAGTGTGGGATGATGTGATCCTTCACCCCATCCAGAATAATCCTCTTAGCTTTGGCCTCCTTGACCTCATGCAAATCCAAAGCACCAGGATTTGCTGTGGGAACCACAACAACAGAACTGACATAGTTCCAAATCTTGTTCTCCTTGAGATCAACTGACATCCAGACCTTCCACTGCAAATAGTTAGAAATGCCATCCAACCGATCCTCAAATCTAATGCATGCAACCATATTCCCTGTCACAGCTTAAGGAAAACAATCACAAATTTCCCCCCTTCAAACTTGCCCAAAAATCTCACTGCTCACTGTCACTTAGAGCCCAAGCTCTGATACCATGTAAAACTTAATGACAAAATCATCAAGCTACTATTCTGTCATACACTTAGCAACCTAGAGATAACTGTCTTGCATGAACTCTGAAATGTCTAATACCCACATTCATAAATTACCATAAGCATAAATACACATTGCTAAGTAATTATGTAGCGGAATAAACACAATGAACAACATTCATCCAACCATGAATACCTCAGAAATTTAGGCAAATGCCAGGGAAAACCCCAATGTGGGGAAACCCAAAGAAAGAGAGAGATTCTATTAGCTTCAAGAAAGATTTATCAGCATCAACATTACATTTATAGCAAGCGAAACAACTTACAACACAAAACTGTCCCACCCACAAACTGCCTTGAAAACCGTGCCACAGTCCGTACAACTGTACGGATTTGCTAAAAATGTCACCTCGAAAAATCTGCCCAGAATAGGCTGTTGTACCTTGCCTTCGGTACAGTCGACCTCCTTCAGAAAATTCTTCACAAGTTGCCTCGAAAACTATGCCAACACATGCCTCGATTTCCTTGCCCAAATTTTTGCTGTACGGTCTGTACGGATCCGTATAGTACGACTTGTCCCAACAAATAAAAAACAACAACACTCGAAACAGAAATGCCTCCCTTGGGATTTGCGCTCAATCTCTCTTGGGAAATGTGCCCTCCTTGCTGCTCACTTTCCTCTCCAAGCTCTCCTCAGAAATCTCTCTCACACTCTTCTTCTCAATGTGTCTTGCACACTACCCAATGCATTCTTTTATAAAATCTAAAGATAACCTTTTCCCTCCCAAGTGTCTTTTCACCTTCCCCAACCCTAAATCCAAAGGCCAAGATCTAATCTTGCCTTTTCAAGATCAAGGGCCATGATTCATTCCCTCCAAAATAAATCACTTAAAATATTAAAGTACTTTTCACTTTATTACATACGTGCACTTTATGAAATAAAGTCACTTTAATATTAGAAGGTGCACTTCATTAAAAAGTCACTTTAATAAAAGAACCACTTTATAACAACTTTATAAAAACCCATTATAAAGTTAAGTGCCTAATAGTGTCAACATAAGGTTACATTCGCCTATAAGACAAAACATGTGGAGTACCTCCGGAGCGAAAAAGCTAACACTACAACCTAGTGAGAGGGAGATGTGTAACGTTTGTACCTAATGCTAACTTGACATGTGGTATAGTGAGAAATAACTGTGCTAAGACTTAGATCTATGCAGAATATTGATTTCCCTGTCAGTCATTGCTTATATTAATATCTTATACCAAATTAGTGCATGTATTTTGCACCTATAACAATACTTGGAAAATTATTAACAAGATTGTCATTAGAGGAATCACATAAACTGTTGAAACTAAGTTCTGGCATATTAACCTAGCAATAATTCCATTTCTGATTTTACCCTGTGTGAATTAAGACAAAGACAACTAGTTTCCTTTGCTTTGCTTGGAGTGTTACAAAATCACTTTATCTATGACCCCACTAGGTGAACACACGAGGGTATAGGGTTATGAGAGTTCAAAGACCTTATCTTGAGAGGTACCACTAGCTGGGCTAGGGGTTATAGCACTGTGACTTCGTCTTTTTATGCTTTCCTTTGATTTATGCATAGTTTAGTTTAGTTGGTCTTTTCCGATAGCTTGGCGAAAATTCTCTTCTGTGTACACTGCACCGGGTGCCTCGCAAGTACACATTGAACCCTGGGTTGACAAATTAAGTGAAAGAGTGTAGAGTGACACCAAATAATTGGGAATCATATTTTTACCTCGTCAGCCCTACAGACCATTCTACAGGTAGCATCATCGTGATTCATAGCCACACAGGCTATCTCATGATCACAGAGATCAAGTCACGAGCATCATCATCACTGCCCATCTAGTTGGCAATCACCTCCAACACTACTGGTTGGCACACCAGCCTAGGAAACACTTTCAACACTATTGGTAGTCTCCATGGCAATTAGGTAGTAGTACATAGTTACTACAATGCCATCCAATAGATCACAACAATGTCGATCCATAGTAGTACACAACTACTATCAAGTGGTATACAACCACTCCTAGTAGTGCACAACTACTATCTAGTGACATACAGTGACTACTAGTGGAATACATCCACCACAGTAGTACATAGCTACTGTCCAAAGACACACAGTCTCCACTGCAGTCAACTAATAGCTACACAAGCTATCACCATGCAGTACAACAGTCTCCTGGCATCAAATCATATCATCGTCGGCATCATCTCTCGAGGCCATACTCATTCTGAGTAATCGGGCATGATGCTGAATAAGTCATGCTAGACTTAGCGCACTCAACAGAGTGTCTCGCATAAGTCACTCACTCAACAGAGTGATACATGGACCATTCTACTAATCCGGACATACGTCCTAGAAGAATGATTGTCCCAACAGATGCTGGATCTCTCCACAATGGCTACAAGAACCATCCTCTCCACTGTATCATCTCTAAGTCGTACTAGCATGGTGGGAATGCGTCATATCTATAAGATGTACTGGTATGATGTGGAGTACCGTCTACATCATCTCTAAGCTGTACTAGCATGATGCGAATGCATCATATCTATGCTGTACTGGCATGATGTGCATCATCTCTAAGTCGTACTAGCATGGTGTCAATGCACCATCTCTAAGCTGTACTTGCATGATGTGAGTCACCTGCATCATCTCTAAGTTGTACTAGCATGATGTGACTCAGACATATGCATCATCTCTAAGCTGTACTAGCATGATGCCAATGCATCATATCTAAGCTGTACTAGCATGATGCGTCACAGGACATCTGTATCATATCTAAGCTGTACTAGCATGGTGTTGAAGTATCATATCTAAGCTGTACTAGCATTATACAGATCAACAATCTGTCAACCTGGACCATTCTCTACAGGGAGAATGTCTGTCCACCAACACACTAACTATCCATGATGCCATATATCAATTCTCCCTCCTAATCGATGAAGTCATCTCCTCCCTTTCAACCAAGGGAGCAACCTCCACGAATCCCAGCTTGTCCCTCATGTATGCAAACTTTATCTTGGACAGAGCCTTCATCATAATATCAGTTGTCTGGTCATCGGTGGAGATGTACTAGAAAACTACTTCTCCCTTCTAGACTTTATCACGGATAAAATAGTACTTGATCTCAATGTGCTTCGACCTGTCATGGAACACGGGGTTCTCTGAAAGCTTCACACAACTCTGATTATCACAATATATCACAGTCGAATCCATCACCTGATCAAATAGTCTAGAAACCAGCTTACGGAGCCATACTGCTTTC
>ML804528.1:133035-164976 GCA_009831015.1 Picea engelmannii | reverse complement strand
AAAGTTGAAGCCTGGTGGATATCTGGCCATTGAGGCCAATGCTGTGTCTGATGAATGGGGGAGAAAATGTTAACAACGCTCTCAAGCAGAAGTACGAATATGCAAAAAAAAAAAAAGAGGCTGTTGTGAAAGACGTGATAACGTGTGTGCGAGAATTGTTGAACACTAGCAGATTGATCAAAGTGCGAATTGTTCAGAAAAAAAGTCTGATCCAGATATCACAAAGAGAGAAGAAACCAACATTTATGAAAATAAACGGATTATCATTTGCAAAATTCATAAATAGAGTTGCAATTCAAATTTGTAACCTCATTAGTGGATCTTTGGCTCTTAGAAACCTAAGTAACCAATCTGACCTTGAATTTTGTGAACTCCATAACGTAATTGAAGGGACGTATTATAAGTTTTTGGCTATTTTGGAGGAATAATTTTGGATTGACTTAATTTTTCATAGAAATTATTGGAAATGTAGATTTGAATGGTTGAATCTATATTGATAAAGTGTTTGAATGGTTTAGTTTATATAATATTGAGAAAATGTTTGAATGGTTTAGTTTATATAGTGAATAAGAGTGTTTAAAGTACTTAAAATATTTTTATAAGTTCTTCAATAAATAAGTTGAATTCATTTATATATTTAAAATACAAAATTTAAAACAGAAAAGCAGAAAATTGAGATTTTAATAAAAAATTCCACAAGATAAAACGTTTACACAACAATGGAAGAGTTTTAAAGTTGTTAAATATAATTGAACAGTTTTAAGGTGGTTAAATATACTTGGAAGGAAAATGACTAAATAGTTTTAAAGTCGTTAAATATAATTTAAGAATTTTAAGGTGGTTACATATACTTGGAAGGAAAATGCCGAATGTTTGTGTCAGATAAATTAAAAAATGGGAGAGCTTGGATAGGGGGCCTTGAAACACGTGACGGTAGAAGAAGCCACCTCGGAGTTTCAGATCCGATTATGAAGCTGTATGATGATCTCACGAAGAAGTTTCGTGACCTACAGAACACAATAGATGCAATAGCATTAGAGAAGACCGCTGGTATGGAGAGCCAAAATTCCAGCATCAGCGCATAGCGATTTGTTGAAGAGAACCGTCGCTGGTTGGAACGATTTGATAGTTGCGGACTGCAATCGTGTAGATTAAATCGATTGAAGATAGTTAGTTACCAAGCAAACGCAAAAGCAAAAGGTGAAGGATCTCTGCAGGTCTATTTTTGGATTAGATAATCGTTCAATTACAAAAACAACACAACATTATAGAAAATTATTAAATCACAATATCATAGAATTAATCTTACAATCCATGCATTAAGAAATGATAATAAGAAATGATAAATTATTATTGAAGTAGTTACAGAAAAGAAAAGAGACACTACAATAATTTCTTTTGGAAAACAACTCATGTATTTTGTATGCACTATTTAGTGAGAAAATCTATATCTAAACACTATCCAACAAAAATTAAAATTGCAAATAGATTACATCATGTCACATGATTGACAAGAGATCCCCAAAATAATTGATTATTAAAGTCTAACTGTATTTTAGAATAAATTTCCGTTTTTGGAAACTTTAGATTTTGAAATTATTTGTTATTTATGGCAAATCCGAATTTGGAATTTGATTATTGTAATTAATTATTTATGACTATTGGGAAAAGATTTGGCTTGCCCAACTAACTTCTTTGATTGTGACACATGTAAAAGACAATTTTTTATAAATTAAATGCTGAGAGACAAATGGAACAGCTAGCCATGACTCCATGAGTGGGGAACAAATTGAGTTCACGATTGATTTTTACAAGTGGAAAATGAGGGATTTGTAAAGTTGCGAATTTCCCAGGAGAGAAGGAAAGACCTAGGCACATGATGCATATAAATACCACATATGGAGGTGGCAATATGCTCCTTAGTATGTGGGAGAAAGGAAACTACTTGTTGTTATGAACACTGGTAGTGTGAGGCAAGGGAATTTCTGATATGTGGAAGGTTACTTTAGCAAAGGTTATCTTAGTTTTCCCTTATGGACTCATGGTCAGGCTAGGGGGTGAACAGAGAAAGTAAACTTGGTTGTTCTGTTCTACGGTTGGGTTAAACGTGGTTGCTCCATTTGTGTCCCAACATCACAGTTAGATATGTACCTTTACTTACATTCTTCTTAATTTTATGTTGATTACTATTTGTCAGGATTGAGATGGTTTATATGATGATTGTACATACATGTTTATATGTGCTCACTTAGCAGAAATAGTAGAATTAATGTAAGTTATAATTGTTAATGAAATAGGGTTGTGTGCGCGCGCGCACACACACACACATATATATATAATCATGCATAAAGAAATGAGAAATGTTGTAGGTTCCTAATAATCATTAAGTAGGGTTAGGTATATGCAGAAATAACTGTGTATACTTGTATATATATGTATTCAAGCTTAAAGGAAAAATATGACTTCTACTATGTTCACATTAACCATTGAATTGGATATATATATATATGTTGAGTTACTATTTCAAATTCTGTACAAGAACCATAAGAAAAAGATCGAACGAATAACATTCCTCTTCTATAAAATTTACATATTCCTTATGTTTATAACGATAGATAAACAATGATTAAATAATCTACAAATGCATGCTACAATAGCTGTTAGATTAACTGAATTTTGTTCAAAATGGTTTCAACAATCTGTATATTCATTTAAAAGTAACTTACAAACAACCTCTGTATGCATGAAACAATGGTTCAAATTTTATTACAATGGAGCACCCTAGGGCAAGGACTCCATTACCAATGGTAGACAAAATCTAAGAAGTTTTGTTTAAATGACAAGATTAGAACTTGAATACCATTTTGAGCAAGAAGGCTTTCATTGATCCATTTCCCTCAAACTGTATAAACCTGCTCAGATAAAGGGTACGACTTAGTAAACCATACTATCGTTTTAAATGGAAATTACTTATAATAACTGAGATAGAATGATACTTATCTTGAGCTTGGTGAAGGACCAAGTCACCACTGGAACTTGTGCGATGATCCGTCCATGACCAATGGAGAGGAGTGGATTCATAATGCACATGGGTACCCTTGCAAAAAACGAATCACAACCCCATCATTAATTAATGTAATGTGAGTATAATGTTTTTATATACATATAATACATGCTACAAGTTATACAACGATAAAAATAAAGAAAATATACAAGTTAAGAATCGTATAGTGATAAATAAATTATACAAATTATGAATTTCACAGTGTAATATCCCCAAAAATAAATTATTTTGAAGACTGAAAATACTTAGGAATTTATTTCCATTTTTGGCATATTCGAATTTGGAAAATTATTGTTATTTATGGCAATTTTGAATTGGGAATTTAGTTAATTGTAATTAATTATTATGACTGGTTGGGCAAAGATTTGATTTTCCCAACTAACTCTTTGACTATGACACTTGTAAGAGACAAATAATTTATATATTTATTGCTGAGAGACAAATGGAACAAACAGGTTGGAATCAATTGACCATGACTCAATGTGTGGGGAACATGCTTGAATTATCTCAGGGAATTTTACAAGTGGAAAATATGGAATTTGGCCATTGGAAACCCATGAAAATTAAGGATTTGTAAAGCTATGAAAATCGCCAAGGCGAAAAGACCTAGGCACAAGATGCTTTTTCATATATAGAATAAGGGAGGAGGTAGGATGCTGCCTAGTATGCTGCGGGAAAGACGAACTTGTTGTTATGAGCACTAATTCTGAGTGTGAGGCAAGGAGTGTTAGAATATAAGTGGATGTGCTTGTTTTACCATTGAAAATACCCTTGTCACCCAACCATAGGCCAAAGCCACCCTCCAAGCACCTTAACCTTGACAGAGAATAACTTCAGAAGAAAATCCTAGGCTAGATAGCCAATCAAAGGGTAGTGCACCTTTCCCCAAGGATAGCGCATCAACAAGAGCTGATCAGATAGTAAAAACCCTAGCCAAGAGATATTCCAAGCCAAAATGTAACTACTAGCTGCAGTAGCTGCACCAACAACTATCCTCAAACCTACGCACAAAACTGTGTACTGCAGTGCGCACAAGTGTTGCTCTACAATTCTAAGACTGTCTTCCAGAATGAGAACTGGCCTCCTGTATTTATACTAATTCTGGCTATCTGCCTAGGCCGACTTCTCATTCTAGGTATCTTTCTGTTCAGTATATATTATTATTTCAATCCAACTTCTTCTGTTGGAGGCTAATAACCTAATATAAATTATCTTCTTGAGCCGACAAGTCTTCTAGGGTTATTAGCCAACTCATTAGGGTTTCTTCTTGCTTCCCGAAGTATTCTATCATTGTCAGGTTTACATGTGGAGGTAAATGCCTCCCGCAACTACCATAATATCAACAAGGATAACTTCCGATATGAAGAAAGATAGACTTGTTGTTATGAGCACTATTTCTGAGTGTGAGGCAAGGAGAATTGGGATCTGAAAGAGGATGGTAGCGAAAGAGGAGTTCGAGGTTCTCCCTCGTGGATTCATGGTCAGGCTAGGGGGTGAACGAAACAAGTAATTTGGATGTTTTTTTCTATGGTTGGGTGGAACTTACTTGTTCCATTTGTTGTCCCAATAATTTGTTCAAATATGTTCTTCTACTCTTCCCTGGTTGATCATTCTGTTGATTAATAATTGGTATAATGTATTTACTTAGTTCTGGTTAAATGTTCTATGAATGAATGAATGATAGAATACATCTACTTTTTGGGTAGAAGGAAATGAATTATTGATTATTCCTTTAAAGTTGAATTATGCATTGAGTAGAGTCAAGGATGACTACTGTATGTGCTAACCATTGATAAATGTTTGGAAGTTTCTTTAAGTAGAGCTAATTAAACTGTTGTATGTATTGTTGTCGACAAAAGTGTGAAAGTTTCCTATCCTTGTGATATAATCTATGGTCTACAATAGACAATAGTTAACTAATCAATCTGTGACTGATATTAAGGAATGTTTAAATTGTACAATTACCAAATGGAAGTTCGAACAAATATCATAATTGGACTATATATGTATATGTGTTGTTACCAACACATATTCTTCGAGCTATATGAACATCTATTACACATGAAGCTATGTTTCGATTATTGTAAGCAACTTCCTCTTTTGCCGACTATGCTAACTAGAAGAAAGGGGTTACAGTTTCTTTTCCTTTTAATCTCAGGAAACAATGTCCAGGGACTTAAATACATAAACATGTTATATTTTAAAGAGTTGGTCCCTTATTTAAGCGAGTCTTCAAACTCTACATAACATTTGCGATGATAACTATTGATTAGGGAAAATTTTCTCAAGTAGGGATTTCTCCCTCTATCCTTTCTTTAAGGATTGAAGATAAATTTAACCAGTTGTCTATAGGAGCCTTGTATAAAAAATACCAAGATAATAGTATGATAGGGTGGATCTGTATATTTTTCAATAGAATCTGGGTCGTTAGATCCAGTGTAGTTGCAATAAGGTTAAGGTGAAGAGACTTTCGACATTCAAAAGCTTAGGAGAGAATAGTGCGAAGCTGTACATAGAGCGCAAGTGTTCGCAAGGTTGAAGTCATGTTTCATTGATGAAATATCAAGAGGGAGAATGCTTTCAGAAACATAGATGAGACCTAAAGTTATAAGGCTCGCAAGAGAAATTTGGAAGGTGTAGTCTTTGCAACATTTTGGAAATCTCCCAAATTAGGAAAGAAAGTGAAAACAAAGTTCAGGAGGAATAACAGTTTTAAATCTCAAGAGGTAGCACTTAGAAAAGTGTCTAACTCCAGAAGATTTGAAGTGTCTAAAGGTGGAGCGCAAAAAATTTGAGATAATCGAAGGAAGCTCAAGGGTTAAGATCCATCCAGGACAAGCCAAAATATTTCAAGCTGTTAGATCTCAGAAAAGTAGCGCACTGGTCAGTCGCGAGGAATTATCGTAGTTTGTCAAATGAGAATATTTCTAAGAAGCAAAGTGAAATATGTGAAACTTCGAAACGGGAAATCCCAAAATCATCGGGACCGTCCATCAAAATGGGACATGTGGCAAGAGATCAAACTTTTTTTGAATTGCAGGGGGAAGATGTCAAAGGGAAAAGTCGTGAGGATTTTCAAAACACGAAATCATTATTTAATCTGAGTCATTGATCGAGGAGATATCTGGACCGTCGATTGTCCAGGAATAATTTCGGGGTATCAGGGATCAGAAGGAGGGAAGTGAGAACCCATCCAACTTTGTGAAACATGAAGTCCTGATGCGTGAAGGGAATATATGGACAATTAGATCCAGAGAAGCACGAACCATCGGATTTGGGAGTTCTGAAATGTCGGCATTTCAAAATTCGGGAATGCGGAGGAAGTGTTAACTTGGAAATCACAAGTCGCGAAATCTCGATTTGCGAAAGGAGAGTTTGGACCGTTGGATCCAGAAAGGATAAGTGTCAATAGGTCAGGAGATCCAGAAGGAGGCAAAAGTTGAAGTGTTAAAATAGTCGTAGCCCGGGGAGATGAAGAGCTGAGAGCCGTCGATCTGTGAGGGGACACTTGTCACCAGATCGAGAGCTCCGAAGATACTTACCCTGGAGTTTTTAGTTTGAGAACTGAAACAACAAAAGCCCGAACAGTCAGAGCGATTGTTAATTGTCGATCTAGGTTGGACAAGTGTCACCAGATCGTGGACTCTGGAAGGATTCACTCCGAAGACTCATGGTTGTTGAAACTTGAAATCAAGGAAGGTCGGAGTCCCAGAAATGACGAGAACCATCGATGTGAAAGAGGGCACATGGCGCTATATATAGAACTTCGGGAGATACCCAGTCAACAAAGGTGATATATTGAGATTTGAGATCTCAGAAGTCTGGAGAAGCAGAACAAATATGAGTCGTTAGATCACCCGAAGTGAATCTAAACCATCATATCCATAGAGGACACGTGGTGAAGATCTATGGACTCCAGTCAAGGAGCCAAAGCAATTCTAGGCCATTCTATTTAAATGGACACCTTGCAGGATTCCACATAATTTAAGGACAAGGAAAAAGAGACTTGAGATTTGAGATCCCCGAAGGCCGGATTCATGGAGGAGACCCTAGTCATGGATTGAAGGGGACATGTGGCAATATATCTTCCACTCCGGGAGATCGTCACACAGAGAAGAGTAGACTTGAGAGTTGAAACTCTAGGAGGCCGAAAAGGCGGAGTCAACAATAGTCGTTGATCCAGAGGGGAGCTACATGTCGATAGATCGAGGGAGTCTGGCGAGACGTGTGGAAAAGGAAAGAAGGGCATATGAATGAAGGGACAAGTGAAGAGGATTTAGCACCCGTAAACTGAGAAGAACCCAAAGCACGTAGATTCCGAAGGTTTCTAGTCTTCGATAGATGCATTGAACCTTATTTTCTTTAAGCACCCAATTCTACGATTTGGACTCCACATCATTTAGACCTGTATGACATGGTTATTTTCTACGCTTAAGGATATTCTATAATTTGAGTGGGGTTCTTCCTCTGTAAATATAATGTTAATACATGTATATATTTATATATAGATATTGGGAAATGACCATAATGATTAGTGGGACTTTACTAACCATTATGCTTATGTTAGATATGTTGGGAATATTAGAGGCTAGGGTACAACATAGTTACCTTGACACTTTAAGTGTATAACTAATATGTAGTAATAAAGAACAAGAGATAAAATCTTTTATAATGATAGTTAATTTGTGTCAATAACTGGAAAGATAAACCTTGAAAAAGTAAATAGTGATGATAAATAGCTACTTATAATAGCAATAGGCCTTTCGAGATAAGTTGTTCGAAGAGAAAGAGATTTAATGTCCCTAAGTTTTTTTTTTATTTGGTAAATTTGGGGAACATTACATGTGGTATCAGAGCAAAGGTTACAACACTTGGACCTTAGACAGGGCCAAAAATATTTTCTTAACACATGTTTCCTACTTTATGAAGAAAACTAACAAAAAAAATTATTGTTACAAACAAAAAAAATTCATTTTTGTTGTGATTATGGCAAAAAACAATGAAGCCGAGATCATACTCGAGGAGAACCCTGAACAAATACCTCCTAAAGATCCGAGGTAGTACAGTGATGGAAGTTCACATATCAAGGTTCTGGAAACCATGAGGAATCTCATTGTGGAACTGCAAGTTTTCAAAGAAGACAATGAAAAACTGAAAAAGGAACAACAAGAACAACATGAAATAAATGAAGTACTAATGTGTAGCATAGTAACAAAGAAGAGCCTGAAGGACAATAATGAGGAAGAAGAGGTCAGTAAAAGGGCCTCCAAAAATTCTGGTCGTGAAGGAGAAAAAGGGGACAACTCTTCCGAAGGTACACCATCAGCAAAAGATAAAACAACCACCAGAATAAAAAGGAAATAGGTCGACCATGTTGAGGGAGAGTTTAAGAAAATAAAACCATCCACCTTTGACGAGGAATCCAATATAGGAGAGGAGGCCAAAGCATGGTTACTAGACATAAAAAAGTATTTCCAGATATACAACTATTCCAACAATATGAAGGTTAGAATGGCCATCTATAATTTGAAAGGAAAGGCAAGCATATGGTGGAAGGACCTGAAGTTGGCCAAGGGACTAAAGGAAAAACAGATGGAGTGGTCAAATTTTAAGAAATACTTTAAGAAACAGTATTTATCTGAAAGTTACTATGAAATAAAAAACAAGGAGTTTTATGAACTATGACTCGGTCAAATGACTATGGATGACCCGATAAACAAATTCCTGGAATTATTAAGGTTTGTGCCTTATATCCGGGACAACAAAGTAAAAATATAGTGGTTCCTAAGATATTTACCACAGTCCTATAAGCACAAAATTGAATTCGATAATTCCAAGTCCTTAAGTGAAATTTTCATGAAGGCCCGAATGTGTTACGACGAGTACAAACAACGGTTGAACTTTCCAAAGGCTTCGAAAGACCAGAAACAAGACGGAATGAACCAACAGAAGAAGGGATATCAACCAACCCCTTTCTGGAACACAATAAAGAGTTTTCCAAGGAAAGAGTTTCACTCCAATAACCAGAATACTCCAAGAGGCGGTAAACCAGATAATCTGGGAACAAAGAAGTTTGGGGACAGCCCCAACGAACCGTTAAAATGCTGTGAATGTGGAGAACCTCACTTAAGTTGAAACTATACATTTTTAAATTCTCGAGCCATGACTACAGTTCACAACCTACAGGAAGCCTCTATAGTGGGAGATGTGGGTAGAAGCTTACATAGGATCAATGCAGGCGTGGACAGTCGACAAGATGATCACCAGTCCACTGTAGTGGAAGTTGAAGATAAAGTTAGCAATACTTGTGTTTCTGTTTTAATTTATCGAGGAGATACTTTGGGTTATATTCTTCCTCGTGTAATGGATTCATATAAACTTAAGAAAACAAGACATGAAAAATCTTGACTAGTACAACTAGAAACAAGAACAAAAAGAAAAGTATCTGATTTCATTTCCGACCTTGAGTTCAGTTTAGGTTATCAAAACACAAAGATAAATCTGAATATTCTACCATTAGGGTCTTGTGATATAATTATGAGGATGGACTGGTTAGAAAGGCATAAAGAAGTTTTAGATTGTTATGAAAAATCACTCAAGTATAAAGACAGAAACAACATTGTTAGGACAATACAAGGCATACAAAAACTAGTCTCAGTTAGATAGATTTCAACAATGCAATTTAAGAAGTGCATGAGAAAAGGTTGTCAAATTTATGCTATCCAAGTGACAAATCTGTTGGAAAAAGAAAACAAACCTAGCTTAGAGTATTTTGTCATATTGTATGATTTTAGAGATGTGTTTATTGATGAGATAACTGAATTCCCCCCCAGGAGAGAGATAGACTTGTCTATCGACCTACTTCCTAGTTCAGCTCCTATATCTAAGGCACCCTACCGAATGAGTTTACCCGAGTTAAAATAATTAAAGATTCAACTACTAGAACTCTTGGACAAGGAATACAACCAACCAAGTGTCTCACCATGGGGAGAACCAATCATTTTTGTTAAAAAGAAAGACGACACTCTAGGATTATGCATTTATTACAGACAATTAAACAAAATGACTCTTAAGAACAAATACCCCTTACCTAGAATCAATGATATGTTCAATCAATTAGGTGGGGAAAATATTTTTCTAAATTGGATTTAAGATGTGGTTATCATTAGGTTAGAATAAAAGATGAGGACATCAGTAAAACAACATTCAGAACGAGATATGGACATTAGGAATTTGTTTTTATACTATTTGGACTCACTAACGCACCGACGACATTTATGTGTCTAATGAACAATGTTTTCAACCAGTACTTGGATAAGTTTGTTTTGGTATTTATTGACGATATCCTATTGTATTCTAAAACAAAAGAACAACATGAAGAACACAGAAGGATAGTACTGCAAACTTTAAGAAAACACAAACTATATGCTAAATTCAACAAGTGTGACTTTTATCAAAAGAAAATACAGTACCTAGGACATGTAATTTCTGAAGAAGGTATTGTCGTCGACCTTGAGAAAAAAAGAGCCATCATGGAATGGTCGATCCCTAAGGACGTAGAGAACATCTGGTCAGTCATGGGAATCACCAGATATTACCGCAGATTTATAGAGGGATTCTCCAAGGTTGCATACCCTATCACATCATTACAAAATAAGGGAACCAAGTTTAACTGGTCACATAAATGTTAGGAAAGTTTTAATAAGTTAAAGGAATTGTTAACAGCCACACCCATTTTAAAGGTGGCATATCCGGAAAAAGACTTCACAGTCTGTGTGGATGCGTGTAAAGAAGGTTTGGGAGGTGTCCTAACTCAAGAAGGGCATGCTATTTGTTATGAGTCCCCGAAAACTAAAAGAGCATGAATGAAACTACGTCACTCATGAATTAGAGTTAGCAGTTGTAATACACGCTTTAAAGATGTGAGACACTATATAATGGGTAGAAAGTTTTTGTTATTGACTGATAATAGTGGTGTTAAATTTTTGTTTAGTCAACCAGACCTCAACAAAAGGAAAGCAAGGTGGTTGGCCTTCTTGAGCGAATTTGACTTTGAGGTAAGACACATCAAGGGTAAGGAAAATAAGGTGGTTGATGCTTTAAGTAGAATAATTCATGGGTTGTTTGAAATAAACATTAGCAGGGTTGAAAGCAATCTTGAGCAGAGGATAAGGGATGCAAGTAATAATGATGAAAATTACATCAAAATAGTGGCAGATTTACAAAATAATGTAGAAAATTTAGACAAAACAAATCTGAGTTTGGACAGAAATGGTCTTCAAATATTTAAAAATAGATTATACATACCAGATTTTGTTGAATTAAGGTCAACTATTTTGGATGAAGTACACAAGAAACCATATTTTGGTCATCTCGGATACCATAAAATGGTAACAACACTAAGGAAGTTATTTTGTTGGCCTAATATGAAAGGCGAGACAAAAAAATACTTATCTAAGTGCCAAGATTGACAACAAGTGAAATCTAAACACCTGCATCTAGATGGCCTGTTGCAGCCTCTACCTATGCCGAAATGGAAATGGGAGACTATATCACTGGATTTTATTATAGGTTTGCCTAGAACTCAAAAACAAAATGATTCAATTATGGTAGTAATTGATAAGCGTAGTAAGTCTACATACTTTATTCTTGTAAAGTCTACTTTTAAAGCTATTAACATCGCTGAAATATTCATGAAGGAATTTTCTAGACTGCATGGTATTCCAAAAATGGTGATTTCGGATAGAGACACAAAATTTACATCTACTTTTTGGAAATAATTGTTTGTAGGGTTGAATACTAACTTGAATTTCAACACAAGATATCATCCACAAACAGATCAACAGACTAAACGAACAAACCAAATTGTAGAATATATGCTATGAATGTACGTAAGGATGAAAACAAGTAAGTGGGAAGAGTACCTGCACTTGGTGGAATTTGAATACAATAATGGTTACCTGACGTCGACTAAGATGAGCCCCTTCGAAGTAATGTACGACAAAAAGTCTACAACTCCGATTAGATGGGATAAGCCAGTTGACATACTCATGGTGGGACCAAAAATGCTCCAAGAAATGGAGAGTATGGTAAGAAAAGTACAACAGAATTTAAAAGAGGCATAGGACCGACAAAAAAGTTACGCAGACCTGAAAAGAAGACCCCAAGAATTTTGAGTTCGATACCACATGTATTTTAAAGTCAAAGAAAGAAGACGTTCATTAAATCTAGGAAGATGTGCCAAATTGGCACCCAGGTTTTGTGGCCCTTTCGATATATTAGCTCGAATTTGACTCGTGGCATATCAACTTGCAGTTACTGCAAATCTGGAAATTCATAATGTATTCAATGTTTCTTTGTTAAAAAATTATGTTCATAATCCTACTCACATGATCGATTGGAACATGGTGCAGGTGGAAACAGAAGGCGAGTTCCAAGTGGAACCTCTGTGCATTCTGGAAAGGAGTGAAATAACACTACATAACAGAGTCGTCACCCAAGTAAAAGGGCAATGGAAGAACTTTAGTCTTGAGGAGGCTACTTGGGAATTGGAGGAAGATTTGCAGAAATCTTATCCAACCCTGTTCTGAGAAAGGAACGAACACTGAGGACAATTTTGTACTGAAGGGGGAAAGGATGTAATATCCCCAAAAATAAATTATTTTGGAAGTCTGGAAATACTTAGGAATTTATTTCTGTTTTTGGCAAATTCGAATTTGGAAAGTTATTTCCATTTATGGCAATTTGAAATTGGGAATTTAGTTAATTGTAATTAATTATTGTGATTGGTTGGGCAAAGATTTGATTTACCCAACTAACTCTTTGACTGTGACACTTGTAAGAGACAAATAATTTATATATTTATTTCTGAGAGACAAATGGAACAACCAGGTTGAAATCAACTGACCATGAATCCATGAGTGGGTAACATGCTTGAATTACCTCAGGGATGAATTTTACAAGTGGAAAATCTGGAATTTGTCCATTGGCAACCCATGAAAATAAGGGATTTATAAAGCTCTGAAAATTCCCAAGGGGAAAATACCTAGGCACAAGATGCTTTTGCATATATATCATGTGGGAGGAGGCAAGATGTTGCCTAATATGTTGGGGGAAAGATAGACTTGGTGTTACAAGAACTAATGCCAAGTGTGAGGCAAGGAGAACTTTTGATGTGAAGAAAGACAAAATTGTTGTTATGAGCACTATTTTTGAGTGTGAGGCAAGGAGAATTGGGATCTGAAAGAGGACGGTAGAGAAAGAGGAGTTCGAGGTTCGCCCTCATGGATTCATGATCAGGCTAGGGGGTGAAAGAAACAAGTAATTTGGATGTTTTGTTCTATGGTTGGGTGGAACTTGGTTGTTCCATTTGTTGTCCCAACAATTTGTTCGGATATGTTCTTCTACTCTTCCCTGGATGATCATTCTGTTGATTAATAATTGGTAGAATGTATTTACTTAGTTCTCGTTAATTGTTATGTGGATGAATGACTGATAGAATACATATTCTTGTTGGGTAGAAGGAAATGAATTATTGATTAGGACTTTAAAGTTGAATTATGCATTGAGTAGAGTCAAGGATGACTGTTGTATGTGCTAACCATTGATAAATGTTTGGAAGTTTCTTTAGTAGAGCTAAGAAAAACGTTGTATGTATTGTTGTTGACGAAAGTGTGAAAGTTTCCTATCCCTGTGATATAATCTATGGTCTACAATAGAAAACAATTAACAGATCGATCTGTGACTGATATTAAGGAATGTTTAAAGTGTACAATTACTAAATGGAAGTTTGAACGAATATCAGAATTGGACTATATATGTATATGTGTTGTTACCTATATGGATTCTTCGAGCTATATTAACATCTATTACACAGGAAGCTATGTTTTGATTACTGTAATCAACTTCCTCTTTAGTCGACTATGTTAACTAGAAAAAAAGGGTTTACAATTTCTTTTCCTTATAATCCGAGGGACAAATGTCTAGGGACTTAATTACATAAACCTGTTACCTTTTATAGAGTTGGTCCCTTATTCAAGCGAGTCTTCAAAATATACATAACATTTTCGATCATAACTATTGATTAGGGAAAATAGTCTCCAATAGGGATTTCCCCCTCTATCCTTTCTTTAAGGATTGAAGATAAATTTAACCAGCTGTCTATAGGAGCCTAGTATAAAAACCACCAAGATAATAGTATGCTAGGGTAGATCTATATCTTTTTCAATAGAATCTTAGTCGTTAGATCCAGTGTAGTTGGAAGAAGATTAAGGTCAAGAGACTTTCGACATTCAAAAGCTCAGGAGAGAATAGTGTGAAGCTGCACACAAAGCGCAAATGTGCACAGGGCCAAAGTCATGTTTCATTGACGAAAGATTAGGAGGGACAATGCTTTCATAAACATAGATGAGACCTAAAGTTACAGGGCTCGCAAGAGAAATTTGGAAGGCATATTCCTTGCAACATTTTGAAAATATCCCAAGTTAGGAAAGAAAGAGAAAACAAAGTTCAGGAGGAATAGTGGTTTTAAATATCGAGAGGTAGCACTTAGAAAAGTGCCTAAGTCCTGAAGAGTCGAAGTGTCTAAATGTGGAACGCAGGAATTTTGAGATAATTGAAGGAAGCTCAAGGGTTATGATCCATCCAGGAGAATCCAAAATCTTTCAAGCCATTAGATCTCAAAAAAATAGTGGATTGGTTAGTCGCGAGGAATTATCGGAATTTCGCAAATCAGAAGATTTGGAAGAAGCAGAGTGAGATCTGTGAAACTTAGAAACATGAAATCCCAAAATCATTGGGACCATCCATCAAAAGGGGACACGTGGAAAGAGATCATCACTTCGCTGACTTTCAGGGGGGAGATGTCAAAGGGTCGAGTCGTGAGGATTCACGAAATGGGAAATTACGATTTAATCTAAGCCATTGATCGAGGAGAGATCTCAACCATCGATTGTCCAGGGATAATTTTGGGGTATAGGGGATCAGAAGAAGGGAAGTGAGCACCCATCCAAATTTGCGAAACGAAAAGTCCTGATGCGTGAAGGGAAGATCTGGATCGTTAGATCCAGAGAAGCGCGAGACGTCGAATTTAGGCGTTTCAAAATGTCGGCATTTCGGAAGTAGGGAATGTGGAGGAAGTGTTAACTTGGTAGTACTACTCAATCTACATTGAAGTATGAGGATGTAGTTTCATCCTTGTTATCTGAAGAGATGAGGCAGAAAAGCATGGATATTCATAACACAAATGATTTATTTGTAAGAGGTCGTACCCAAGACAGGAACCCTGTTAAGCGTTCGAGGTGGAGATCTAAATCTATAGGTAGATCTAAATATCTAGGAAAATATTTGAGGAAATGCTGGAAGTGTGGTAAAATAGGGAATTATAAGAAAGATTGCAACTCTAAGAAGGTTGAAAAACCAAAGGGATCTGATAGTCCCTCTACCACAGAGGAGAAAAACTCCACTAAAGAAGGAGGTGATGTTTACCTGGCATCTACAAGTACACATGCAGACCGTGATGTATGGTTGATCGACTCAGGTGCATCATACGATATGAATCCTCACAGGGAGAGGTTCTCTGAATATGAAAAATATGATGGTGGTGATGTATTCCTAGGAGATGACTTGACAACAAAAATCTTGGGACGTGGAAGGGTTAAGTTGCTGCTAAAAGATGGAAGGATTAGAAAACTTCCTAGGGTTTTGCACATTCCAAAACTAGCCAGGAGCCTAATATCTATAAACAATATGGATGATGTAGGAGTGGATACTGTATTTGGAAAGAACACTTGGAAGATGGTACGAGGGGCAATGGTGTTGATGAGGGGATTTTGGTGTGGAATTTTGCACAAGATGTTGGGAAGCACTTATACTAATGGGTGTAACAGTTCTGTTGTCCTTGAGGAGAAAAATAAAGAAGACAAGACCAATATTGTCCCTAAAAAGAAGACCATGTTGTGGCATTAAAGACTGGGGCATATTGGAGAAAAGGGCCTTCAAACACTACACGGTAAAGGCATGGTTGAAGTTATGTCTAATTTCACTCTGGATTTTGATTTCTATGAACATTGCCTATATGGTAAACAGAATCAAGTAAGATTCCCATCTGGTGCTACAAGAGAAAAGGGGATCTTAGATTTGATACACAGTGATGTGTTTGGACCTGTTCCTATTCCATCCCTAGGTAATTCTATGTATTATGTTTCATTCATAGATGATTTTTCAAGGAACACATGGATTTATTTTCTTAGAAAAAAATATGAGGTATTTGATAAATTTAAAGAGTTTAAGCCTCTGGTAGAAAATCAGACAAAGAAGAAAATAAAGGTATTGAGAACAGATAATGGTGGAGAATTCTGCAGAAATGAATTTGAAGAATTCTGTAAGAAGTGTGGTATAGAAAGGTAGAAGGCTACTCCATACACTCCTTAGTAGAATGGAGTTGTAGAAAGGATGAACAGGACACTGATGGAAAAAGCAAGGAGCATGCTCAGTGGTGCCAGGTTAGGACAAGAATTCTAGGCAGAGGCAATGGGTACAACATGTTACCTGGTCAATCAATCACCTTCATCAACGTTAGATGATAAAACTCCACACGAGGTATGGTATGGAAAGACACCCTCTCTTCAACATCTTAGCGTGTTTGGTTGTGATGATTATGTACATGTTTCAAAGGAAAATAGAAGTAAGCTAGATAAAAAGGCTGAAAAGTGTATCTTTATTGGTTATAAAGATGGTGTGAAAGGTTATAAGCTTTGGAACCCAGAAAACAAGAAAATTGTTTATAGTCGAGATGTTTTTTTCAAAGAGGTAAAAGATGTTTCCAAATGGGAATTCCTACCAACACAAGACGAACCTGAGAAAATAGAGCTTGAGTTGGATGATGCAAAATATGAATCATCTGAAGAAGAGGAAGTAGAAGAAGAAGATGAAGAACCTCATACCCTAGTATTGAGAAGATCAATGAGAGATAGAATGATATGGATTTTATGAGAAGAACGAAATGAATACAGATTATTAACAGGTGCTTAACACAAAATAAAAGAGATACAATAAAACTGGTTTTCTATTCAATAAGGAAATAAGTTGAAACTGTAAAATGCAACGGAAACAAGCTTGTTGGAATGGTGGCGACTTATCTCTGAGAAGAGATGTGATGACAGTGCACATTCACAAGAAGCATATTACAATGAGGCTCTGAAGGAATTTTTACAATAATAAATAATGCCAAAAACCCTAGACATCCAAAAACCTAACTCTAGGAGATGAAGCGCCAAAAATCATGTGGGCCTCGTTTGGGTAAGTTAGTACATCAACTTCCCGGGGTCGTAACTTTAACATACAATCTTCGTTTTAGGCGTGTGATAGCCCGTTGGAAAGGTATCATCGAGGAGATTCATTTTGGGGGATAAATCATTCCTTTTTCTATCTTTGATGAGATCGATCCAGAAAAACCTTCATTTAGGCCCTCAAAATGGCCCCAGAAGTTAAAACTGCTAAAAATAGTAAATTGCCAAAATTCTCAGAAAATTGTTTTGAGCCAGTTGGGAAAGGTGGGTGGCCACTGATATCCATATGGATCAATACTACCTCCTTAGGAAGCAATGGTCTCCATTGCGTTGAGTTCCCCCATCGGATGAGGAAATTTCTGCTGAATTTGGGTCAAGGTGAGCCACTTGCCTTGGTGCAGGAGTTGGCTTGCTTTGACGACTAGATAAAGCTAGATCCTTTGTTGTTGAGTGCCCTACATATGTCTATCCATAATCTGATCATTAGATGCTTGTTTTAGGTAGTCGGGGTTGATCTCTGTTGGTGTCAGTTGTTCTGCTACTTCTGAGGTGTCCAATAATGGTGGGAAATAAGGGAAAACGAGATCCACGTTGAACACTAGGTGCAGACCAAGGAAAGGAGGAATGTTGAGCTCAAAAGAATTGTCCCCCATGGCCTTAGTGATAGTGTACGACCCATAACAGAGTGGGAGAAGCTTCCGATGGGGTCTTGTAAGGCGTTCTTTCTGCAAGTGCAACCAAACTTTGTCACCCACCTGAAACTTATGTGGCACCCGATGTTGATCATGGTGTTGTTCGTACTTGTCATTGGACTTCTGTAGGATATCCTGAACCTGTTGGTAGATTTGCTAGATCCGCTCAATGAACTGGGTGGCTTTGTCAGATTCAGTTGGAGAAGGAGATGAGTCAGTCAAGGTGACCGCAAGGGGAAGTGAAACATCTATGGGTCCCAATGGTTGGAATCCCAACCCCACTTGAAAGGGGCTGTGGTCGGTTGAACTATGCAGAGATCGGTTGTAGCTATGCTAGATATAGGGAAGGCTCTCATGCCATGTGCGAGGGTTATTTGAATTATACATGCGAAGGATATGCACAATCATTTGATTTACAACCTCGATTTGACCATCTTTCTGGGGGTGGAAGGTCGTGGATTTGGTGCGCTTGGTGTCCAGTAGTGACCAGAGGCTTGACCAAAATGTGCTGAGAAATCGACTATCCCGATATGAGACAATAGTTTGTGGGATTCCAAAATGTACCCAGACTCGTTCAAAGAAGAGCTTGGTAGTGGCCTCTGCTATGATGCTCTTCTTGCAGGCAACCATAATCACCATCTTAGAAAAGAGATCAACAACAAAAAAAAGACAGTCATTTCCCCACTTGGTGGATGGGAGTCCCGACATGTAGTCCATTGAGATGGATTCCCATGGCCTGTTAGGAGTAGGAAGAGGTGTGTACAAGCCCTGTTTCTTAGTGCTTGGTTTTGCAATATCGCAGGCAGTGCAGGACCTGATATATTTGTTGACCTCCTGTCGAAGTTTCGTCTAGTAGAAATGTTTCTGTAGCATCGCCACTATCTTTTCAACGCCAAAGTGTCCTGCCACCTGACTGTAGTGGGATTCCAAGATCATCTTTGCTCTCTCACTTGATGGAACACAAACATGGCCCAGAAGACACAACAACCCATCCTGAAGATGGAAATTATTGACAAATTCATTTGCACCCAACATTTGGTAGCTAGTGGTGAATTTAGGATCTATCTCATAGAGTTGGGGCCAACCAAATGTCTCATGGCCGCAAGAGTCTAGCACCGTGGTGAGTGCCGCGACTGGCGGTCTACTGAGGCAATCAGTGATGTGATTGGTGCTTCCTATTTTATACTTGATGTTGAGGTGGAATTGATGCAAGTATGTGGACCACTTTTGATGGTGGTCATTCTACAATTTTCCCTGTGTCTGCATGAACTGTAGTGGCTTATGATCAGTGTGGATGACTGTCTCCTTCCCAAGAATGTAATGTCTCCACTGGCGGCAAGCTTTCACAATGGAGTACATTTATTTTTCGTAAGTAGGGTACTTACAGAGAGTATCTGACAGTGTCTCACTATGATCGCCCACTGGGTGTCCGTGCTGAGTGAGAACGGTGCCTACAACATAGTCTGAAGCATCTGTCTTGATCTCAAAAGGATGTTGCAGGTCTAGTAGTGAAAGTACTGGGGCTGAGCACAAGCACTGCTTCAAATCATCGAATGCTTGTTGTTGGGACCGATCCCATGCAAATTTTTCCTTACCACCACCCCTGTTTATTTGGTTGAGGGCCCATGCAATATGGCAGAAACCCAACACGAACCTGCAGTAGAAATTGGCAAGGCCCAAGAAGCTTCGAACCTCAGTGAGTGTTGTTGGGGATGGCCAGTCATGGATGACTTGGATCTTGGTTGGATCCACATGTATGCCATGTTGATCAATGATGTAGCCCATGTAATGGACCCTGTCCATGCCGAAGGATAATTTTTCCAAGTTGGTGTATAGCTTGTGCTGTCACAAGGTGTGCAAAACCTGCTGAATATGTTGCAAGTGTTCAGCCCAAGTCTTGTTGTAAATTAGAATGTCATCTAGATACACCACTACAAACTTATTGGTGAACGGTCACAGGATATCGTTCATCATCCTCATGAAAGTGGCTGGAGCATTTGTCAAACCAAAGGGCATGACCAACCATTAAAAAACGCCTTCCTTTGACTTGAAGGCCATCTTCCATACATCTATCTATTCTATCGGGACCTGGTGGTAGCCAGATTTCAGATCAATCTTACTGAAGTTTTTGGCCCCAGTGAGTTGATCAAGGAGGTCATCGATTCGGGGAATCGGGTACCGGTTTCTGACTGTGATTTTATTCAGAGCCTGGTAATCAATACCGAGTCGTCATGTTCCATATTTCTTCTGTACCAGCACGATTGGGCTCCCACAAGGTGATAAGATGGGGTGGATGTGCCCCTTGTGGAGCAGTTCTTGGATATGTCGCTTGATCTCCTCATTCTATAACAAAGAGCCACAATAGACTGGCCCATTGGGTAGTGGTGCGCTGGGGGTCAGATCGATGGGGTGCTTGACCTGGAAGTGCACAGGTACCCCTATAGATGAGGAGAAGATATCCAAGTATTCTTCCATGACCTTATCTACTTGCTTCTGTTGTGTGGAGAGGTCGGCCGAAGAGACCCTAGATGTGGTTGTGATCTTTCTCTTATTTTGAGAGAAAATCATGAAAAAGACAATCTTCCCCATCTGAGAGATGACCTCCCTATATTTCTTAGTAGAGATCAAGGAAATAGCACTCGGTGGGACTGTCTCGGGTATCCTGTACAATTTCCTATTCAAAGTAATAATAACACTACGAGGCCTAGACTCATATACAGCATGATGTTTCCATAAATAAGGTTGGCCCAAAAGAACATCACAAACTTCGAGAGGAACAACATCACACAATACCTCGTCTTTGAAGGGCTTGATGCCATATGACAGTCGACACTGTTGGATGATGCAGAGATCGCTTCCTTGGTGGAACCATCCAATGGTGTACGGTTGTGGGTGCGACGTTGTTGGCAGGGCGAGCTGCTTGACAACTTCTGCTGATACGAGGTTCTTCTGGCTACCACTATCAATGATGAAGTGCAGCGGGGTGCCTTTTACCCACATCTATGAATGGAAGAGGCACTCTCCTTCTTCTGGCTCGTCTTGTTCACCAGGCTGGAGCTTGGTGGTAGCAACGGTGGCACTGGGTTCCACGTCAATGATCCATCTTCCCCTTTCTAGTTCTGGCTTAGAGTCATAATCTGCATCTGATTAAGAGGCTTTCACTTCGACCACCAACGACTGCTTTGAGTGACAGTCAGCAGTGTTATGCCAAGGGCTCTTATGGAAGTCGCACCACTTCTCGGTATCTTTCTTTGTCTTTCTGGTGTCCTTCTTTGCTTGCGGCTTGGACTGGTTGTCCTGATACTGTCCATATTTGCTCTGTCCTTTTCTGGTGGGTTGGGGCCACCCTTTCCTGGCTTTTGTTGTGAGGGGTTCCCAGGCCCAAATTGTCGCGTATTTTGTTTGAGCTTCTGCTCAATTTTGGCAGCATATCGGTAGGTCGTGCCCAAGGATGAGATGTCCAGAAATTTCATTTCAGTCTGGATGTATCTATGCAGACCACCATGATACTTGAGCACCAAATTTCTCTATGAATCTTTGATACCCAACTTAGTGCGCATGGTATGGAAGATATTTGTGAAATCTGGCACTGCTTGGTCTCTTTCTTGCCGTAGTGTGGTCCATTTGGTATACAGGTCGTCATAACTTCTGACGGGGTAGAATTGTTCCTTAATAACATCCCTGAAGGATTCCCAGGTGGTTGTGACTGAAAATAAGGAGGTTTCCTCTGTTTCCTTTTGCTCACAGAAAGTTTCCCACCAATCTTTGACATGGGGAAAGGCTTTGAGGAGCGCAAAAGTAGTCTTTTCTTTATTCGAAAAGTTATGGACAGAAAAATACCCTTCTAGTAGATTCAACCACTTGTCTACAACATATGCGTCTATCTAACCTTCAAATATAGGAATATCGAAGTTCATTTGTACCTTGAAGGGGGCGACGCCTCCGTTCGAAGAATATGCGTCACCTATTGGTAGCCGTAGAAGGATTTGCGTGAAACTATCCATCATCTCGTTCCTCTGTTGCGTGAGGGATTCCTCAATCAACAGTTTGAAAGGATCTCCTATACTGTCATATTTCTTTTCTCTTTCCATGGGAGGTCACTTGGGTTTGCGAGAGCTTCTTTCCTCAAGAGAAACAAGCTCGAGACCCAACTCTTTGTACTCCGACCTCGTTGGGGACATGCATTAAGACGACAAGGAGCAGACCGCTCTGATACCACTGATCCATATTTTATGAGCAGAACGAACTGAATATAGATTATTAACAGGTGCTTAACACAAAATAATAGAGATATAGTAAAACTGGTTTTCTATTTAATAACGAAATAAGCTGAAATTGTAAAAGCTTGCTGGAATGGTGGCGGCTTATCTCTGAGAAGAGATGTGACGGAAATGCGCATTCACAAGAAGCAGATTACAATGAGGCTCTGAAGGCCTTTTTACCATAAGAAAGAATTCCAAAAACCCTAGACATCCAAAAACCTAACCCTAGGAGATGAAGCGCCAAAATTCATGTGGGCCCCGTATGGGTAAGTTAGCACATCAACTTCCTGGGGTTGTAACTTTTGCATACGATCTTTGTTTTAGGCATGTAATAGACCGTTGAAAAGGTATTGTCGTGGAGATTCATTTTGGGGGATCAATCATCCCTTCAACTATCATTGAGGAGATCAATCCCAAAAAACCTTCAATTAGGCCCTCAAAATGGCCCTGGAAGTTAAAACTGCTAAAAATAGTAAATTGCCAAAATTGTCAGAAAACTGTTTTGAGCTAGTTGGGAAAGGTGGGTGGCCAGCGATATCCATATGGATCATAGAGGGCAACCATAAAGGTATAGTCCATCTGATTTTCATTCCAATTTTTCTTTATCTATTACTGATGATGATCCCAGAACTGTCAGGGAAGCATTGAATTCAGAGGATGTAAACTATGGAAGAAGGCCATGGTTGAAGAAATGGATGCCATGGATAAGAATGAGGCATGGGATATAGTTGAGTTTCCACCTAGAAGAAAATTGGTTGGTAGCAAATGGTTGTTCAAGAAAAATTTTAATGCACAAGGTAAAGTGGAGAAATACAAAGCTCGGTTAGTAGCAAAAGGTTATTCCCAGGTAGAGGAATTGACTTTGGTGAGATTTTTTCTCCTATTGCTAAGTCATCTTCTATGAGATTTATTTTATCTATTGTTGTTTCTTTTGATCTTGAAGTGGAATAGATGGATTTGAAGACAACATTCCTACATGGGGATCTGGAAAAAGAAATCTACATGAAGCAACCAGAAGGCTTTGTAGTGAAGGGAAAGAAAGAGTTGGTTTGTAAGCTAAAGAAGTCACTATATGGTATTAAGCAATCACCTAGGATGTGGTACCAAAAGTTTGACACATACATCCTTGGATTGGGATTTGTAAGAAGTGAGGCTGATCACTGTGTATATTCCAGGCAGGTTGGTAATCACTTCATCTATGTAGTGTTGTATGTTGATGACATGTTGTTGGTAGGAAGTAACATGGTGTTATCAAGGAGGTGAAATCACAGCTATCCTCCAAATTTGACATGAAGGATCTTGGTGCTGATAACTTCATTATGGGAATGGAGATTAAAAGAGATCGTGCAAACATGATACTCTGGTTGAATCAGAGAAAATATGTTGATACGATATTGCAAAGGTTTAATATGCATGGAAGTAAACCGATCAAGGTTCCTATTCCTATAGGTGTAAAGTTATCTGCAGATCAGTGTCCCAAGACACAGGAAGAAGAAGAGGACATGTCCCATGTTCCATATGCTAGTGTAGTTGGCAGTTTGATGTATGCAATGGTTTGTACTAGACTGAACATTGCAAATGCAGTGGGAGTTTTGAGCAGGTATATGTCAAAACCAGGGAAGGAGCATTGGACAACAGTAAAGAGGGTCTTCAGGTATCTTTGTGGCACTACTAGTTATGGATTGTGCTACCAAGGAAGACCAGGATTGGACAGAGTGGTGGACATCCATGGATTTGTTGATGCAGACTAGGCTGGAGATCTGGATCACAAAAGATCTACAAGTGGGTATGTGTTTAAACTTTTTGGAGGAGCAATCAGTTGGATGAGCAAAAGACAGGCTGTAGTGGCACTCTCAACTACAAAAGTTGAATACATGACAGACACTCATGCAAGCAAGGAAGAACTATGCTTACAAAGATTGTGTTCAGGTATTGGGTTGGTACAACAAGCAGTGATATTAGATTATGATAGTCAGAGTGCAATCTTCCTGGCAAATAACCCATCTTACCATTCGAAGACAAAGCATATTTATGTATAGTATCACTTTGTGAGAGACATGGTTGAGGAAAAGAAGGTGTTGCTGGAAAAGGTTGACATTTTGAAGAATGTTGCAGATTCATTGACAAAGTCTGTGAGTAAAGAAAAGTTCTCCTGGTGTAGAGTAACAATGGGCATTGCTGCCCTAGATTGTTGACTATATAATCCCTTGGACCCCTAGATGCAAAGAAAACAACAAGTGGGAGAATGTTGGGTATGTATTATATTCTTTGCATGTGTGTGTGTGGGCGCATTAGATATGACAACTACGTCTGACGATCTTGCAATTTTTGCTATTTTTAGCGGTTTACTAAAAATAATTACGGTTTTAGGGATTAGGGCTTTGGTATCTACGAAATACCTAAAAACATTGTATATATTGTATAGTGAATGGTGAAATTCAATATAATGAATATAAGAAAGGTTTTCCCAGTTGAGGGTTTCTGGTATAAATCTCTGTGTACTATGTGAATGAGCTATTGATTAAATACTGTTTTTCTTAAGAATCTTTATGCATTGATTTACTTCAGAGGTTTAAAATTTACACTTTCCCCGCATACTAGGCAGTGTCCTGCCTCCTCACATATGCTATATATCAAAAACAATATTTTTTCCTAGGTCTTTTCCCTCCCTTGGGAATATTCGTATCTTTCTAAATCCCTCATTTTCAGGGGCTACCAATGGCCAAATCCATGATTTTCCACTTGTAAAAATCAACCCTAAGGTAGTTCCAACATGTTCCCCACTCATGGATTCATGGTCAACTTAATTTAACATGGTTGTTCCATTTGTCCTCCTGCAATAATTATAAAATATTATGTTTTCATACAAGTGTCATAGTCAAATAGTTAGTTGGGTCAAATAAGATCTCTGCCCAATAGTCATAATAACTAATTACAATTTACCAAATTTGAAATTCAGAATTTCCATAAATGGAAAAAAAATCCAAATTCGAATTTACCAAAAACAGAATAATTTTCCTAACAATTTTCGAATTCAAAAATAATTTATTTTTTAGGGATGTCACACACCTCAAAACTTCGTGGTTGTTTCACAAACACTTATTCTTCTATGTACCCATTCAAAAAGACACTTTTCACATCCATGTGTTGAATGCTCCATTTCTTTTGAAATGCTAATGAAATAGTCATTGTAACAGTCTCTTCTCGTGAAAATGTGTTTTCATAAACAATTCCATACCTTTGTGTGAAGCCTTAAACAACTAATTTTTCCTTGTGTCTTTCAACACTCCCATCACTATTGTACTTATTCTTGTAAACCCATTTAGTACCAATATTTTTATTGTCATGTGGAAGTTCTATAAGCTCCCAAGTATCATTCGTGTGAATATAATCTATCTCTTCTTGCATTTCTTGCACCCAAACCTCATTAGTACACACATCTTAAAAACATGATGGTTCAAAATTAGCCTTGGAAAGTAAAGCCAAATTTACTATCTCACCTATTTGATTTTATTCATGTGCTCGACTTTTACTCCTTTGATAAATGTCACTTAGTGTTCTTACCTTCCTTGTAGAACTTGAATTTGATGTTGGGCTTGCACTTGGAACTAAAGAATTAGATAAGGGTCTACTTCGTGGATTTGTATCACTTGAAATTGAAATATTAGTGGGCTGTTCATTATCAATATCATCAATAATATCCCTATCCAAAACATATTTAGACATATCATCATGGCCTTTTTAATGACCATAAACTCCCCCTTCATTCAAAATTACATTTATTGACACAAAAATGCTATTAGTGAGGGGATTATACAACCTATGAGACTTAATTTTTTCACTATATCCAACAAAAATTCATGACTCACTTTTTGTGTCTATTTTGATCAACTACATGGACATATACTACACAACCAAAGACTCTCATTAACAATAGGATTTTTTTCATACTAGGCTTCATATGGAGTCATCATATCAAGTGCTTGTGGGACATCGATTGAGAATATATACAGTTGTAGCAACTTGGTTTGTAACATACTTCTTGCCATTTCCACCAGTGTACCATTTTTCCTCTCTCCTACTCCTTTTTGTTGAGGTTTGTAATAAGTGGTGAGTTGTCTTTTGATGCCATTCATATCACAATAATTCTGAAAATATTTTGAACAAAATTCTCCTCCACTATCAGTCCTTAAGAATTTAATTTTGCAACCTATTTCATTTTCCACAAGGGCTTTAAACCTCTTAAATGTATAAAAGGCTTCATCCTTGGTGGTCAAAAAATAAACCCAACATTTTAGTGAGTAATCATCAATACAAGTAATAAAATATGATGACTTACCCAAACTCTCTGTGTGCATAGGACCACACATGTCTCAGTGAACTAATTGAAGTGTATAATGGGCCCTCCATGCATTTACTTTTGAAAATTTCTCTCTTCCATGATTTCCTTTAGCACATCCTTCACAAATCTCCTTCTGTTATTGAACCTTAGGAAAACCATAAACTAATTATTTTGATGTTAGAAGCTTCAAACTTTGAAAATTCAAATGTCCATACCTCAGATGCCACAACCAACTTTTTTCCTCATATGCCATATTGGAAAGATGGTTGTTAGGTTATTCAAACATTAATGGGAACATCTTATTCTTTGACATAGGCACAACTTTAATCACCCTATTTCCTGGATTATTATCATAAATTGTACATTGTCGATTTTAAAACACCACCTTATAATATTTCTCACACAATTGACCAACACTCAATAAATTATTCTTTAATTGCGGAGTGTAATAAATGTCTCTAACACTTTTCATAGATTCTTTAGTATGGACTGCCATAAGTCCTTTTGCAACAACCTCTAATGCTTTGTCATCACCGAGCTTGATATTGGATTTCAAACTCTCATCCATTGTAGAAAAGAGCTCCTTATTTCCTCACATGTGGTTAGAATACAATGAATCAAAATACCAAATATCTTTAGTACCATTTTCATCTTTGTCATAAGATAAAAACAAATTGTTTGGAGAGGCCCCATCACCTTCTTGAGGGTAATTAACACCTTTGTTATTATTACATTCTTTTAATCTATAATCCCTTTCAAAGTGGCCATACCTTTTACAATAATAACATTGGATATTTCTTTTATCAAATCTTCCTCTATATTTACCTCTTGAACCACCTCTTCCTCCTGGATAATTCTGATTTTGACCTCTACCTTGGCTTTGGTTTCTTTTGCTACTAGTGTTGGCATCTTCGTTGTTTGTAATTTGCAATTTTGAGGAAAAAAATTTCTCGCCACTTTCTCCAAATGAATCTATCAATCTTTCTTCATGAGACATAAGATGTCCAACTAGGTGATCAAAAGGTAGACAAATCCTTGTTTTCTTCAACAATTATGGCAACATGGTTTCACCTTGGTGTTAGAGACCTCAACACCTTTTTAATCACAACCTCTTTGTCCACAATTTCTCCAAGAGTAGCCATCTTATTGACTACATCTTTTACTCTCACACAATAATCACTTACATTTTCAGCTTCTTGCATATTCAAATTCTCAAACTCTCGTTTTCAATGTCTGTAGTTTGACAACTTTGACTTGATCAGTGCCTTGGTAATATTCTTGTAGAGTCTTCGACATCCTTTGTTGTCTTTGCACCTGCAATTCTTGGAAATAGGCTTTTATCAAGAGAAATTTGAATATGAAATAAAGATTGAGCATTCTTATTTCTAGATTCCTTCTTACCTGCTCTATCATTTGCAGTAATAGTGGTCCAATCTTCTAGTTGTTTCTACAGTCTCCCATAGATGTTTCCCTATCAAAAAGGTCATCATCTTGATGCACCAATCATCATAATCACTTCCACTAAATTCTGGAATGGTCAAGGAATTAGAGTTTGACATGATTATCCTAAAAAAATAACTAGCTCTCATACCAAATGGAGGATAATCATTCCATTAGAACAACATAACACTATAGCAAATGATTAAATCACAATGTCATAGAATCAAGCTTACAATCCATGCATAAAGAAAGAATAATTTATTATTAATGTGGTTACACAAAAACAAGAGCTCACAACTCATCAACCTTATCTTCATAACAATGCATAGCCTCATTGAACCATTAACTTCTTTGCATGAAAAAACATGTAATAATGGATTTTTTACTAATTTTTTTTAAGTTTTTACTGTGTTTAAGTGAGCTATTTCTTTACAAAGTGTCTTCCGTTTTCAATAGTAAAGAGCACTCAATTCTTGCACTTATCGATCCTTTATAGAGATGGAATTTGCATTGAATCGTCTCTTCATAGTGCCTTCATCCTTCATAGTGCGTGCAAATTCCTTTTGGGTATTTCATCTTTTGGTATTTCATCAAATGCTAGGGTAAACAGAGTAAATGACCTCTATTTCCAAGAAACCTGAGCACATGATTCAATGGCACAAAATGAACTAAGAGATACCCAAGATTTATTTCAAATTTCAAGTAAAAATATGTATTCACCTATCGGGTTAAAGTAGCGTAGGTTTTGAAGTTACTGCATGCCCATGAATTCAACTCCTCCGTTGGCACATAAGAAATTAATGAATGTAAGCACCCGTGCAGTTGCAGTGAAGAACACTCGGAAGAATAGTATTTAGAAATCCATGAGAGACCAAATTGAACTGCAAATATCAACTTTTCATTTTAGCAAAAAATGATTCTAAATCTAAAAGGAGCTCAGGCTTGAATTTAATTTTTGGATTGGAAATGCATAATGGAATCCGGTAATGTCCCAGAGAACCAGCCCGTTCATTTCCAAGTGTTTGCAGACTGAGGTAATTCTAAAGAAACCTTCCCTGGTTTCGACTAACACCCATTCGTGACATTGGAGGCAGAAAAATATGATTTATCAATCATCAATGTCCAAACTCAAGGTTTGAAGCCTACAAGATTTTAGGGTCTTGGTGCCAAATCTCAATGAAGGTGAAGATGGAGAATCTCTCTCTCAAAAATTTTACAGAAAACGGATTCGGGGATTCGGTTTCTAGGTCTGGATCTGTAGATGAACATATGTGTGTTATGGCATTATTCTCCATGCAAGAGCTTGAGAGAAAAAACATATCAAAAGCAGATTAACGACACTTTTAAGCCGAGCATCCACCTATGAAGCAACATTGTAACCTAAGTTTAAATATAGAGATTAGGTCTATACCAATATGTGGAGACAAATTAATGAATTAATGAGTTCTATGAAAAAAAATCTGTTAATAAATTATAGTAAATTAAGTTTTGATAGGATGGGATTTTATTTTATTTTTTAAACTATATTGAATATAAATGGTGAGAATGCTCTAATATTAAAATTGGTACTATTATCTTCATACTATTTTTTTTATTAAAATTATCTCTTCTCTATTAAGGTCACTAGAGTATTATTTTAATCACAATAAATAAAAAGCTCTGATTTGAAGAATTAACTTACTTGCCTAACAAAAAAATGTCTATTTTTCATTAAAATGAGTGTTTTAGGGAGATTACCATAACAATAATGGTTGACTAGTAGTGAGTTTCTCTTTTTCACCCTTTTGTTTTTTTAATGCATTTAGATTTTTTTAAACTGTTTTTTTAATGCATTTAGCTATTTTTACGGCTTCAGTTTTTACCACTGGGGGAGTTGTGAGCATTCTAAACTCTTTCTACTTTCTACTTTAACCACTGGAGGTTTTCCTATACATATGAGAGTGGGAAGAAATAATTGTTGTGAAAATTCTAGAAAAATCCCTTGATTGTAAGAATACAATTTTGTTTTACGTCAAATGTTCCTCGTCTACTGTTCCCAAGGTTAATCCAAAGAGCTATGCGTTCCTTATCCATGAGGCAGCGGGTGAGAATGCATGTTCTTAAGGTAGTTTGTATCTTGATTGATCGATTGAGGTATGAATTCGTTATCCAGTGGAGGGGGCTTGAGAATGCAAGATTATTATTTTTTTTCTTTTTAATTTGTTATTATTTTTTTCTTCTTAATTTTAAAATCTGTGTTACTTTAATAATTATTTAAGGGATGTTAGATGGTAGCATAATACTAAGGTATTATAAAGAAAATTAAGGTATTATAAAGATGTAATCAACCCTAATCTAGAAGATCAAAATTATCTATCTGTTTTGGGAAGTGTAAAGAAAAAAATAATTATTTCTAAGGTAAGAGCAAATTCTCACGAGCTCCAAAGTGAAATTGGGCATTTGTCAATTCCTAAAACGCCATGGGATGAAAGAGTGTGTCACCTTTGTGACACTAAGAAGGTTGAAGATGAAAAGAACTTTCTCTTAAATTGTCTAGCCTATACCCATATTAGATCTCATTTTCAAAATATTGATCACACTACCAACCTTCCTAACCTCTTAACTCAACAAAAGTATGGTGATCTTGGAAATCTTATCTTAATTTTTTCGAGCACAGAAATAAAATTCTAAAGATTCACAAGTAATCACTTACCCTCTTAAGGTCCGATAGACCAATTAGGTCTTAGTGGACGTTAATCATCATCATCATCATCATCACTATTTTATGTTCTATTGATTTTTCATTTCCACTATTTTCACATTTGGATTCTTTTCGGGTCTATCATTAAATATGTTTATTAAAATTCAAATCTTTGATATACATAGATTGCCTAGAAGTTGTGAAACCCTAATAACCATAACAATAATTTAAAACCCTAACCTTAATCTTACCTATTTATTATAAAAGTGATTGATATGGTTTATTGGGGTATATCAACCACCTTTACAATGTGGTTGTGCTAGTGTTATGATATTACTACAATATTAATTGTCATCTTTACCCTTCAAAAGTTAATGACTTTCCTATATCAACTACATTTAATAATGTGGTTGTGTGGTATAGTTTCATTCCAATGAAAACTAAAAAAGTCAAAGTAGAACTCACGAAAGTGATATATGGTGAGACCAATTTGGAATTGTTTTAGTTTGTAAAATGGGTATATGTTTGAGCTTGAGCTTTTTGGAAAACACACACTCTGTAGAAATTTTGAAACGCCTAACTTTTCTATGTGCATTATTATTTGTACTAGATACTTCAAAGTTTTTGTCCAAGTGAAGTGAATCCCTTCTAAAATAAAGTTTTGAAATTAACCACTTTATAGGTATAAGGGTGTTGAGATGTACCTATATGCTAACTTGATGTTGAATAGGAGTAGACGACTCTTAGATTAAATGGGGAAGATTATATTAATCTTAGAGTTTTTGAGACTAGGTTATGAATAAGTGGTATTCTAACATGTTGATGAACCATGTAGGAAAATATGTTTCCTAGAGAACTATCGAGTACAATATTTGACAATCCATATATTCTTGTAGATGGATTTCATTTTATATGTACATTGACCAATTTTTGTAAATAGGAAAAGAAGGTGAAAAAAATAAGGATAAAAATCCCATGATGAAGAAATCACAAATCAAATTCTAATTTTGATAGTAGCCATAGCTATAATACTAAGAAAAGAGAATCCACTTATGGTGAAGGGTGAAAAAAAATGTAAGAGAAACATTGATAGAAAATTGGGAAGAAATTATTGATCCATGCAAATGTACAATCCATGCTAAGAGAATGTCCTAAGAAGAACCAATCCATTAA
>ML804528.1:89480-132935 GCA_009831015.1 Picea engelmannii | reverse complement strand
CATTCCAATTTTTCTTTATCTATTACTGATGATGATCCCAGAACTGTCAGGGAAGCATTGAATTCAGAGGATGTAAACTATGGAAGAAGGCCATGGTTGAAGAAATGGATGCCATGGATAAGAATGAGGCATGGGATATAGTTGAGTTTCCACCTAGAAGAAAATTGGTTGGTAGCAAATGGTTGTTCAAGAAAAATTTTAATGCACAAGGTAAAGTGGAGAAATACAAAGCTCGGTTAGTAGCAAAAGGTTATTCCCAGGTAGAGGAATTGACTTTGGTGAGATTTTTTCTCCTATTGCTAAGTCATCTTCTATGAGATTTATTTTATCTATTGTTGTTTCTTTTGATCTTGAAGTGGAATAGATGGATTTGAAGACAACATTCCTACATGGGGATCTGGAAAAAGAAATCTACATGAAGCAACCAGAAGGCTTTGTAGTGAAGGGAAAGAAAGAGTTGGTTTGTAAGCTAAAGAAGTCACTATATGGTATTAAGCAATCACCTAGGATGTGGTACCAAAAGTTTGACACATACATCCTTGGATTGGGATTTGTAAGAAGTGAGGCTGATCACTGTGTATATTCCAGGCAGGTTGGTAATCACTTCATCTATGTAGTGTTGTATGTTGATGACATGTTGTTGGTAGGAAGTAACATGGTGTTATCAAGGAGGTGAAATCACAGCTATCCTCCAAATTTGACATGAAGGATCTTGGTGCTGATAACTTCATTATGGGAATGGAGATTAAAAGAGATCGTGCAAACATGATACTCTGGTTGAATCAGAGAAAATATGTTGATACGATATTGCAAAGGTTTAATATGCATGGAAGTAAACCGATCAAGGTTCCTATTCCTATAGGTGTAAAGTTATCTGCAGATCAGTGTCCCAAGACACAGGAAGAAGAAGAGGACATGTCCCATGTTCCATATGCTAGTGTAGTTGGCAGTTTGATGTATGCAATGGTTTGTACTAGACTGAACATTGCAAATGCAGTGGGAGTTTTGAGCAGGTATATGTCAAAACCAGGGAAGGAGCATTGGACAACAGTAAAGAGGGTCTTCAGGTATCTTTGTGGCACTACTAGTTATGGATTGTGCTACCAAGGAAGACCAGGATTGGACAGAGTGGTGGACATCCATGGATTTGTTGATGCAGACTAGGCTGGAGATCTGGATCACAAAAGATCTACAAGTGGGTATGTGTTTAAACTTTTTGGAGGAGCAATCAGTTGGATGAGCAAAAGACAGGCTGTAGTGGCACTCTCAACTACAAAAGTTGAATACATGACAGACACTCATGCAAGCAAGGAAGAACTATGCTTACAAAGATTGTGTTCAGGTATTGGGTTGGTACAACAAGCAGTGATATTAGATTATGATAGTCAGAGTGCAATCTTCCTGGCAAATAACCCATCTTACCATTCGAAGACAAAGCATATTTATGTATAGTATCACTTTGTGAGAGACATGGTTGAGGAAAAGAAGGTGTTGCTGGAAAAGGTTGACATTTTGAAGAATGTTGCAGATTCATTGACAAAGTCTGTGAGTAAAGAAAAGTTCTCCTGGTGTAGAGTAACAATGGGCATTGCTGCCCTAGATTGTTGACTATATAATCCCTTGGACCCCTAGATGCAAAGAAAACAACAAGTGGGAGAATGTTGGGTATGTATTATATTCTTTGCATGTGTGTGTGTGGGCGCATTAGATATGACAACTACGTCTGACGATCTTGCAATTTTTGCTATTTTTAGCGGTTTACTAAAAATAATTACGGTTTTAGGGATTAGGGCTTTGGTATCTACGAAATACCTAAAAACATTGTATATATTGTATAGTGAATGGTGAAATTCAATATAATGAATATAAGAAAGGTTTTCCCAGTTGAGGGTTTCTGGTATAAATCTCTGTGTACTATGTGAATGAGCTATTGATTAAATACTGTTTTTCTTAAGAATCTTTATGCATTGATTTACTTCAGAGGTTTAAAATTTACACTTTCCCCGCATACTAGGCAGTGTCCTGCCTCCTCACATATGCTATATATCAAAAACAATATTTTTTCCTAGGTCTTTTCCCTCCCTTGGGAATATTCGTATCTTTCTAAATCCCTCATTTTCAGGGGCTACCAATGGCCAAATCCATGATTTTCCACTTGTAAAAATCAACCCTAAGGTAGTTCCAACATGTTCCCCACTCATGGATTCATGGTCAACTTAATTTAACATGGTTGTTCCATTTGTCCTCCTGCAATAATTATAAAATATTATGTTTTCATACAAGTGTCATAGTCAAATAGTTAGTTGGGTCAAATAAGATCTCTGCCCAATAGTCATAATAACTAATTACAATTTACCAAATTTGAAATTCAGAATTTCCATAAATGGAAAAAAAATCCAAATTCGAATTTACCAAAAACAGAATAATTTTCCTAACAATTTTCGAATTCAAAAATAATTTATTTTTTAGGGATGTCACACACCTCAAAACTTCGTGGTTGTTTCACAAACACTTATTCTTCTATGTACCCATTCAAAAAGACACTTTTCACATCCATGTGTTGAATGCTCCATTTCTTTTGAAATGCTAATGAAATAGTCATTGTAACAGTCTCTTCTCGTGAAAATGTGTTTTCATAAACAATTCCATACCTTTGTGTGAAGCCTTAAACAACTAATTTTTCCTTGTGTCTTTCAACACTCCCATCACTATTGTACTTATTCTTGTAAACCCATTTAGTACCAATATTTTTATTGTCATGTGGAAGTTCTATAAGCTCCCAAGTATCATTCGTGTGAATATAATCTATCTCTTCTTGCATTTCTTGCACCCAAACCTCATTAGTACACACATCTTAAAAACATGATGGTTCAAAATTAGCCTTGGAAAGTAAAGCCAAATTTACTATCTCACCTATTTGATTTTATTCATGTGCTCGACTTTTACTCCTTTGATAAATGTCACTTAGTGTTCTTACCTTCCTTGTAGAACTTGAATTTGATGTTGGGCTTGCACTTGGAACTAAAGAATTAGATAAGGGTCTACTTCGTGGATTTGTATCACTTGAAATTGAAATATTAGTGGGCTGTTCATTATCAATATCATCAATAATATCCCTATCCAAAACATATTTAGACATATCATCATGGCCTTTTTAATGACCATAAACTCCCCCTTCATTCAAAATTACATTTATTGACACAAAAATGCTATTAGTGAGGGGATTATACAACCTATGAGACTTAATTTTTTCACTATATCCAACAAAAATTCATGACTCACTTTTTGTGTCTATTTTGATCAACTACATGGACATATACTACACAACCAAAGACTCTCATTAACAATAGGATTTTTTTCATACTAGGCTTCATATGGAGTCATCATATCAAGTGCTTGTGGGACATCGATTGAGAATATATACAGTTGTAGCAACTTGGTTTGTAACATACTTCTTGCCATTTCCACCAGTGTACCATTTTTCCTCTCTCCTACTCCTTTTTGTTGAGGTTTGTAATAAGTGGTGAGTTGTCTTTTGATGCCATTCATATCACAATAATTCTGAAAATATTTTGAACAAAATTCTCCTCCACTATCAGTCCTTAAGAATTTAATTTTGCAACCTATTTCATTTTCCACAAGGGCTTTAAACCTCTTAAATGTATAAAAGGCTTCATCCTTGGTGGTCAAAAAATAAACCCAACATTTTAGTGAGTAATCATCAATACAAGTAATAAAATATGATGACTTACCCAAACTCTCTGTGTGCATAGGACCACACATGTCTCAGTGAACTAATTGAAGTGTATAATGGGCCCTCCATGCATTTACTTTTGAAAATTTCTCTCTTCCATGATTTCCTTTAGCACATCCTTCACAAATCTCCTTCTGTTATTGAACCTTAGGAAAACCATAAACTAATTATTTTGATGTTAGAAGCTTCAAACTTTGAAAATTCAAATGTCCATACCTCAGATGCCACAACCAACTTTTTTCCTCATATGCCATATTGGAAAGATGGTTGTTAGGTTATTCAAACATTAATGGGAACATCTTATTCTTTGACATAGGCACAACTTTAATCACCCTATTTCCTGGATTATTATCATAAATTGTACATTGTCGATTTTAAAACACCACCTTATAATATTTCTCACACAATTGACCAACACTCAATAAATTATTCTTTAATTGCGGAGTGTAATAAATGTCTCTAACACTTTTCATAGATTCTTTAGTATGGACTGCCATAAGTCCTTTTGCAACAACCTCTAATGCTTTGTCATCACCGAGCTTGATATTGGATTTCAAACTCTCATCCATTGTAGAAAAGAGCTCCTTATTTCCTCACATGTGGTTAGAATACAATGAATCAAAATACCAAATATCTTTAGTACCATTTTCATCTTTGTCATAAGATAAAAACAAATTGTTTGGAGAGGCCCCATCACCTTCTTGAGGGTAATTAACACCTTTGTTATTATTACATTCTTTTAATCTATAATCCCTTTCAAAGTGGCCATACCTTTTACAATAATAACATTGGATATTTCTTTTATCAAATCTTCCTCTATATTTACCTCTTGAACCACCTCTTCCTCCTGGATAATTCTGATTTTGACCTCTACCTTGGCTTTGGTTTCTTTTGCTACTAGTGTTGGCATCTTCGTTGTTTGTAATTTGCAATTTTGAGGAAAAAAATTTCTCGCCACTTTCTCCAAATGAATCTATCAATCTTTCTTCATGAGACATAAGATGTCCAACTAGGTGATCAAAAGGTAGACAAATCCTTGTTTTCTTCAACAATTATGGCAACATGGTTTCACCTTGGTGTTAGAGACCTCAACACCTTTTTAATCACAACCTCTTTGTCCACAATTTCTCCAAGAGTAGCCATCTTATTGACTACATCTTTTACTCTCACACAATAATCACTTACATTTTCAGCTTCTTGCATATTCAAATTCTCAAACTCTCGTTTTCAATGTCTGTAGTTTGACAACTTTGACTTGATCAGTGCCTTGGTAATATTCTTGTAGAGTCTTCGACATCCTTTGTTGTCTTTGCACCTGCAATTCTTGGAAATAGGCTTTTATCAAGAGAAATTTGAATATGAAATAAAGATTGAGCATTCTTATTTCTAGATTCCTTCTTACCTGCTCTATCATTTGCAGTAATAGTGGTCCAATCTTCTAGTTGTTTCTACAGTCTCCCATAGATGTTTCCCTATCAAAAAGGTCATCATCTTGATGCACCAATCATCATAATCACTTCCACTAAATTCTGGAATGGTCAAGGAATTAGAGTTTGACATGATTATCCTAAAAAAATAACTAGCTCTCATACCAAATGGAGGATAATCATTCCATTAGAACAACATAACACTATAGCAAATGATTAAATCACAATGTCATAGAATCAAGCTTACAATCCATGCATAAAGAAAGAATAATTTATTATTAATGTGGTTACACAAAAACAAGAGCTCACAACTCATCAACCTTATCTTCATAACAATGCATAGCCTCATTGAACCATTAACTTCTTTGCATGAAAAAACATGTAATAATGGATTTTTTACTAATTTTTTTTAAGTTTTTACTGTGTTTAAGTGAGCTATTTCTTTACAAAGTGTCTTCCGTTTTCAATAGTAAAGAGCACTCAATTCTTGCACTTATCGATCCTTTATAGAGATGGAATTTGCATTGAATCGTCTCTTCATAGTGCCTTCATCCTTCATAGTGCGTGCAAATTCCTTTTGGGTATTTCATCTTTTGGTATTTCATCAAATGCTAGGGTAAACAGAGTAAATGACCTCTATTTCCAAGAAACCTGAGCACATGATTCAATGGCACAAAATGAACTAAGAGATACCCAAGATTTATTTCAAATTTCAAGTAAAAATATGTATTCACCTATCGGGTTAAAGTAGCGTAGGTTTTGAAGTTACTGCATGCCCATGAATTCAACTCCTCCGTTGGCACATAAGAAATTAATGAATGTAAGCACCCGTGCAGTTGCAGTGAAGAACACTCGGAAGAATAGTATTTAGAAATCCATGAGAGACCAAATTGAACTGCAAATATCAACTTTTCATTTTAGCAAAAAATGATTCTAAATCTAAAAGGAGCTCAGGCTTGAATTTAATTTTTGGATTGGAAATGCATAATGGAATCCGGTAATGTCCCAGAGAACCAGCCCGTTCATTTCCAAGTGTTTGCAGACTGAGGTAATTCTAAAGAAACCTTCCCTGGTTTCGACTAACACCCATTCGTGACATTGGAGGCAGAAAAATATGATTTATCAATCATCAATGTCCAAACTCAAGGTTTGAAGCCTACAAGATTTTAGGGTCTTGGTGCCAAATCTCAATGAAGGTGAAGATGGAGAATCTCTCTCTCAAAAATTTTACAGAAAACGGATTCGGGGATTCGGTTTCTAGGTCTGGATCTGTAGATGAACATATGTGTGTTATGGCATTATTCTCCATGCAAGAGCTTGAGAGAAAAAACATATCAAAAGCAGATTAACGACACTTTTAAGCCGAGCATCCACCTATGAAGCAACATTGTAACCTAAGTTTAAATATAGAGATTAGGTCTATACCAATATGTGGAGACAAATTAATGAATTAATGAGTTCTATGAAAAAAAATCTGTTAATAAATTATAGTAAATTAAGTTTTGATAGGATGGGATTTTATTTTATTTTTTAAACTATATTGAATATAAATGGTGAGAATGCTCTAATATTAAAATTGGTACTATTATCTTCATACTATTTTTTTTATTAAAATTATCTCTTCTCTATTAAGGTCACTAGAGTATTATTTTAATCACAATAAATAAAAAGCTCTGATTTGAAGAATTAACTTACTTGCCTAACAAAAAAATGTCTATTTTTCATTAAAATGAGTGTTTTAGGGAGATTACCATAACAATAATGGTTGACTAGTAGTGAGTTTCTCTTTTTCACCCTTTTGTTTTTTTAATGCATTTAGATTTTTTTAAACTGTTTTTTTAATGCATTTAGCTATTTTTACGGCTTCAGTTTTTACCACTGGGGGAGTTGTGAGCATTCTAAACTCTTTCTACTTTCTACTTTAACCACTGGAGGTTTTCCTATACATATGAGAGTGGGAAGAAATAATTGTTGTGAAAATTCTAGAAAAATCCCTTGATTGTAAGAATACAATTTTGTTTTACGTCAAATGTTCCTCGTCTACTGTTCCCAAGGTTAATCCAAAGAGCTATGCGTTCCTTATCCATGAGGCAGCGGGTGAGAATGCATGTTCTTAAGGTAGTTTGTATCTTGATTGATCGATTGAGGTATGAATTCGTTATCCAGTGGAGGGGGCTTGAGAATGCAAGATTATTATTTTTTTTCTTTTTAATTTGTTATTATTTTTTTCTTCTTAATTTTAAAATCTGTGTTACTTTAATAATTATTTAAGGGATGTTAGATGGTAGCATAATACTAAGGTATTATAAAGAAAATTAAGGTATTATAAAGATGTAATCAACCCTAATCTAGAAGATCAAAATTATCTATCTGTTTTGGGAAGTGTAAAGAAAAAAATAATTATTTCTAAGGTAAGAGCAAATTCTCACGAGCTCCAAAGTGAAATTGGGCATTTGTCAATTCCTAAAACGCCATGGGATGAAAGAGTGTGTCACCTTTGTGACACTAAGAAGGTTGAAGATGAAAAGAACTTTCTCTTAAATTGTCTAGCCTATACCCATATTAGATCTCATTTTCAAAATATTGATCACACTACCAACCTTCCTAACCTCTTAACTCAACAAAAGTATGGTGATCTTGGAAATCTTATCTTAATTTTTTCGAGCACAGAAATAAAATTCTAAAGATTCACAAGTAATCACTTACCCTCTTAAGGTCCGATAGACCAATTAGGTCTTAGTGGACGTTAATCATCATCATCATCATCATCACTATTTTATGTTCTATTGATTTTTCATTTCCACTATTTTCACATTTGGATTCTTTTCGGGTCTATCATTAAATATGTTTATTAAAATTCAAATCTTTGATATACATAGATTGCCTAGAAGTTGTGAAACCCTAATAACCATAACAATAATTTAAAACCCTAACCTTAATCTTACCTATTTATTATAAAAGTGATTGATATGGTTTATTGGGGTATATCAACCACCTTTACAATGTGGTTGTGCTAGTGTTATGATATTACTACAATATTAATTGTCATCTTTACCCTTCAAAAGTTAATGACTTTCCTATATCAACTACATTTAATAATGTGGTTGTGTGGTATAGTTTCATTCCAATGAAAACTAAAAAAGTCAAAGTAGAACTCACGAAAGTGATATATGGTGAGACCAATTTGGAATTGTTTTAGTTTGTAAAATGGGTATATGTTTGAGCTTGAGCTTTTTGGAAAACACACACTCTGTAGAAATTTTGAAACGCCTAACTTTTCTATGTGCATTATTATTTGTACTAGATACTTCAAAGTTTTTGTCCAAGTGAAGTGAATCCCTTCTAAAATAAAGTTTTGAAATTAACCACTTTATAGGTATAAGGGTGTTGAGATGTACCTATATGCTAACTTGATGTTGAATAGGAGTAGACGACTCTTAGATTAAATGGGGAAGATTATATTAATCTTAGAGTTTTTGAGACTAGGTTATGAATAAGTGGTATTCTAACATGTTGATGAACCATGTAGGAAAATATGTTTCCTAGAGAACTATCGAGTACAATATTTGACAATCCATATATTCTTGTAGATGGATTTCATTTTATATGTACATTGACCAATTTTTGTAAATAGGAAAAGAAGGTGAAAAAAATAAGGATAAAAATCCCATGATGAAGAAATCACAAATCAAATTCTAATTTTGATAGTAGCCATAGCTATAATACTAAGAAAAGAGAATCCACTTATGGTGAAGGGTGAAAAAAAATGTAAGAGAAACATTGATAGAAAATTGGGAAGAAATTATTGATCCATGCAAATGTACAATCCATGCTAAGAGAATGTCCTAAGAAGAACCAATCCATTAAAAAAATAATGAAAATATATGGATGGACCCTAAGGATAAATGAATGAGGCCAAATATGAAGTTTGTACTAGCTAAAGATGTTGCGGCAAGCAACAAACACAAGGGAGGAAGCACAAAAAGACGACCATAAAGATCATGAAAGAATAATCATGACCAATGAAGAAGCCTAATCCCAATGAGATACAAATATGAAGATGAAGCAAGCTTGATGATGAATAAAACTAAAAAAGAACACAAAATGTGTTAGTTAAGGGGAGTGTTGGAATATACAGATCACAATTGTTAAAATAGTAGAACCTGTGACTTTGTTGAGTAGATGATTATGAAAGATGTCATATGCACATAGGTAATAGGTGCATGTAGTGTTTAGAAGAAAATAAGGTCAATATACCTAGGTTGATGAGAATATAAGTTTGTTTTGGTCGTGTAGATGATAAGAGTATCATCTACAAACATCAACATTATCTCGTGATGTGTATGGAGAGATTTTGATCTATTTCTAAGTTTTATGGTAGACCCTATATGTATTTAACCATAATAGGGTTATGTGTATGATAATAATGTAATGTGATGTATGGAAATAAGTTTGGTTGAGTTGGAATTTGTAAGTGAACAAGTTTAGGTAGATAGAGAGATGACTTAATTAGGGGGAACTTAAGGTTACAAGAGGAAGATCGAGTTAAAACCACCCTACAATAATTTTAATTTTATAAAATGAGTTTAATTGGTTTATTCCAATTAGGATCTTGAAAATAAACATTGACTCTTGGATTAATTTTGACTTAGTCATAAAGTAGTTAAGATAAACCTTGAATCTACCATTGGTGGTTTACAAGCCCATGGTATTGGGTAATCCATGATATTATCCCATGGTATTACATATGATGAAGCTTATTTTATGGTTTTGAATACCCCATTGTAAAATTCCTCAAGGAGTGCATTGTTGACCAACTTGATTGAATTTCCAAGGTTATCAAATTTGAGTGTTAGTTTTCTCAGTTATGGGTTTCCATTGTAAATATTAGGTCTATTTGTTTTTATTTCCTGTCTCTCTTGGTTGTCTTAGTATTGTCCAAGGTTAATAAAATATATATCTATTTCAATTCTACTTTTCTTGTGTTTCTAGGGTAAATATTGTCTCTATGTGTTTCTATTCCCTATGTGAGTGTGGACATAGAAGTAACACAACTAGAGGAAATAAAATAAACATAAAACACACATAGAGCCAATATTTAACCATCAAAATAAGAGTACAAATTCATAAACAAGTTTTACAACCATATACCCATATACATGTGATAAAATCCAACTCCATAAAAAAAATTGCAATTATATACTTTAGCATGTTATGCTATGAAACATCAACCCATTTCATTGCCAACATCGTGCCTACTCTAAATACAATTACATAGACCAAGTACTTATCTTGAGTGATCTTGGTTTCCATTGAAACACACCATGGATGCTATTTACATTAATTAACATTACCTTCAATTTCCATGTGTGTCAATTTCATGCTATCAATGTGAGAGTCATAATGAGTGGATGCATTAATTATCCTTAAAACCTCAAATGCACTCTAAATTTGAACATATATGTATTGCCTTTGATATTTTGTCACAGTTAAAACCATATTGATTACTAAGAATATCTCATAAAGACAATGATGTGGAAAATAAATGTACGAGCTACCGTTACTTGGAAAATAATATAAACACTTGCAACATATAATTGGACGAGAAAAGAGTATTTCTATTAATATAATCAACAAAAGTACAGAGGTGACAACCTTGTGTATGAACGACTCGTTGAAACCAAGAAACTAAGTACCTCCACATAGGTCTTCACCACTTCAATCCTCAACAAGGCAAGCTCACAAGTTCTAGGAGTAACTGGGTTCCTCCTTCACGGGATAGGGAGATCTTGGGGGATGAATACAAGGAGAGTTTCGAGGTAAAGGACTAAGGGATGTAGACTCAAGGATGTAATATGGGGAAAAATTTCTCCATAGTGTACTTTATCTCAACTTTTCTCTCCTTCCTCAAGGCTTGTATATTGCTCAATTTATAGCCTTAAAAGGGAATTGAAGGGTTGAATCATAGTGTTTCTAGCATATTAAAGGACAAGGATCATGGATCTCGGTGACTTGGCATGCAAAATATGATTTTATTTTTTTTTAATTTTGAACACAAAACCTGATGTACACGGTAAACATGGGTATACACATGTTTTATAATTGTATCCCGCGTATATGTACATAAATTATAACTTTTGACTTTTGACTGAGCAAGATGGGGAAACTAAGTCTGTAGAGGGAAAGGGTAGGCCACCAAATCACGATGCATAAAGTATGGAAAAAAATTCTATAAGATATTCCCCCTAATGTGGGAGGTGAGAGGAGAAATCACGATGGCTGAAATACATTACAATTCTTAGAAGTGAAGTAGTGAGGACCGAGTTGGAGGAACTAGTAACCCTTACAACACATATTGACTTTGTACACATGGATATCAATTTGAAGTACATTGTAGATCCATGTGCATATATAGAAGATAGATATTCACGACCATGAAGAGGAAATACAAAATAGACATGCCATAGGTGGTCATAGCCATGAACAAAACATAATGGAGTCGAGTCTCAAAATCAATTGATGATATCTAGATACAATTAAGTACAATCTAATCTTCCATGATAGCTGAAGTCAAATAGGACTGGTGTGATGAAAGAAAGCAACATGTATGAGGTGTTGCTACTATGTGTTTGAGGTCTTCTACACCATGTGAATAAAGTAGTTGAATTCGAACACAATGAGACTTTGTTTGATTACCGGTCATTGGCATATACCATTATCCAAAATAAGACAACCCAACGATGATGAAAGTAGGTGTCAAGGAACTGAGTACATTCAACAAGTGTGAATAAAGGGTTTGAAGGAGAACAATTAAAGAATCCATCGAGTAGGATACATTAATGTATTTCAATTGTTGATGATGATAGAACCTACCACTAACAAATGAAAGCCTCTAGGTAATCTTATGAATCTAGACCTCGATTCCAAAAGGAATGAGATCTGTTGAAAGGAGGGCATTAGGGTATCCCCCATCATCGAGCATAAGGTAATAGGAAACACTTTCTGATTAGGAAGAACTAGGACAAACAACATATGCATGAACCGATGACCATGTGCATATCTCGTGTGCACTAGATGAAATTAGTACACGAAAGAGACCCTCTAAATAGAAGTCATTAATGAAAATTGTGGATAGAGGTAAGGAAACCACCAATAAGGTATAATGGAGTCCAAGACACTGTAAAAATACCGATGTGTGAATATATTTCTTACCATCAAACACAAGGGAAATGAACTAGTAAGCGATCGATGAATATATGTCATCTGTTGGGTTCAAGGTCACCTACCAATGATGAAAGTAGGTCGAGGGTGCAAGGTAGGAAAAAAAATTCATGTGATTATGAGATGCACTTATAAAGGGATGGTCGACATGCAACGTCGAGAATTCTGAGGAATGGCCGACACAGGTTTATAATTCCTTTGAACAAGATCATGAGATAGATGGATAAATAAGGAAGCATAGACTCAGGACTGGACATTGACAAAAGTTTGTGATGAAGGAGGCATACAAAAACTACCCATAGGGACTATAAGAATAACCATTTTAAGGAGTAAGCTCTCAGTAACGAGTTCAACTTCTTAAGGCCATACTAAAACCAAACCTTTGATGAATGGACTAAAAAAATTGTGCTCTGTTCAAAGGAGACACGACTATTGCTGATAGAAATAATATTCTTTTACCTCCCTTTTTTTTTTTTTTTTGTATTTTTAATACTATTAAAGATTCGAAAAGAGGTTAAAGAATGCTATGATACAAGAGAGGAAACAAGTTTCACAAACAAACAATCTAGTTCCATTCAGTGGAACATATCTATGCTCAATTCATAGGAATGTGTGCAGGATATGGACACTTGGGGGAATGTTTCCTCTTGGGGTAAGGGATGTCAAGTTGCATAGGATATATGAAAGACACTACTTGGTGAATGTTGAAAAATGTTGGGGAAATGGGATTATAAATAGGAAGCGAGAGATGACATTAAGCTCAACAATGCAACAAGGATAATGAAATGCAATTACAAATCAACATTTTCAGGAGTCTCATGGGTAAAATCTAGAATAATAGATTGAGGAGAAATATGAGGTTTCAATGTAATTCCATAACGAGACTATAAAGGACTCCCATACCTATGGAGTAACTTTTTCACTAGAACCAAATGGAAAAAACGGTTCTAATTAGGGAACAGATGTTTGGTAAGTCTCTTCCACTTAATAACAACACGTATAGTAACATTAAGGGGGTTTTGTGTCGCTAAAAAATGGGTTTGTACCTAGGGTATATGAATTATGTTTATAGGATGATGCAAAAATACAAAGTGAGGTGAAAACCTATCATATATGCCAGTAAGGATATATACCTACCGGAGGCGCAAACGGGATAATGAATGATAAAGATCCGTCATAACTTGAAAAAATCATCTTCAAACGAGGTCTTACAATACATAATTAGTCTATATGTTTTCAAAAATAGAAAATACAGGGTGAAAAATATATACACTAAATTACAATAACATACAAATCTCTTGCTCGAGCTCAAGGGATCAAGCATAATACCTTTTGATATAGATACCATTTATGGGCTCTTTCAACATGTTCCTTTCATAATCCTCTAACGCATAGGCTCTATTTTTTAGGACACACCTAACAATATAAGGACCATGCCACATGGGATTGAATTTTCCTACCCCCAACGATTATTTAGCTTGTTCATAAAGAAGGACCAAGTCACCCTCAACGTACTACTGAGGATGGAAACATTTATCATATTGGACCTTAAAATGTCGCTTATTCGCCTTGATGGCTAGAGAGATATCTTGACGCTACTCCACCTATACAAGGCATTCTTCGAGATCAATCGTGTTAGGTAAGAGCTCAAATTCTAACTTGAGTGAAGGAATATCTCATTCAATGGGGAGAACTGAATCCACTCAGTGAATCAATTGGAACAGTGAAAAACCAATGGAATTATTTACTGCGGTTCAGTATGCCCATAGAGAAGGGTATAGAATCACGTGCTAGTTACATTTACTCTTCCTCATAGGTTTTTGCAAAATTTCTTTCAAAGATTTATTCATAGTCTCTACTTGGCCATTTTACTGGGGATAATATGACGACAAATGATCTTTCTTGAACCCCAATTTTGATGCAAAATCTATCATCATCTTGTTTTGAAGGTAACTATTGTGGTCAGTGACAATATCCTTTGGAATTCCAAACCCAACTATGATTTTATTGAATACGATGTGTGTTGTAGTATCACCATGAGATTTAATTGTAGGCATGACCTCTTCCAACTCGATAAAATAGTCCATGACCAAAATAATGTGATGGTGCCCCCAAGACTAGGTGTTAATCTCTAAATCATGGTAAATTACCCATTAAATGGGGAATATTACATTAGTATTGTTATTTTATTTATGTCGAATTGGTTCCATTAGTTCTAATTGTACCTCCGAGTCTCCTATATATACCAAGGATACCTTTTCATTTGGAATCGTCTTGTAATAGTGAATTCATGTGATGTATAAGGAGGTTTCCCCCTCAAAGAGGTTTATTATCTGAATTTATCTCTTTTTCATGGTGTTGAGTACTTATTCTCACGTTTTTATGCTATTTTGATATTTGGTTCTTAACACTTGGTATCAGAGCTAGACAATCCTCGAGACTCGCTTCCTCAAAACAAGTCTTGGAATTTTTTCTACAAGGTTTTTCCTCGAAGGTTTCAGGATGTGGAATGTATATGGTGTATAGGAGACATATGGATCTAACGGGGGTCCAAATTTAATATATTTTTTGTTACATGTTTGGAGATACATTATGTTCAAGTTAGGGTTTTTTACTAGTCCTCAAAAAAGGTCTTCTTGGAATTTCCACTCACTATTTTTTTGTCTTGGTTTCGGGTTGTAAAATTTTTACAGTATGACAGAAGAATAGTGAAGTATCTTGTGTATAAATTGCATCCCATGATTCTTTGTAATCATAAAGTTATACTCTCAGGAAATTAGGGTTTCTGGTTGGTCGAGATTTGAGCCTAAAACATGTGTTCTTGGAAAAACTATTATATTTGAAGCTAATGATCCAGGTGGATATCGTTGGCCACCCACCTTTTCCAACTGGCTCAAAACAATTTTATGGCAATTTTGGTAATTTACTATTGTTAGCAGTGTTCACTTTCAGAGCCGTTTTGAGGCCCTAAACGATGTTTTTTGGGAAAAAATGTTCGCAATATCTTAGTTCCTTCAATAATGTACCTAAGATGAATCTCCTTGACAATACCTTTCCAATGGGATATCACGCGCCTAAAATGAAGATCGTATGAAAAAGTTACGACCCGAGGAAGTTGATGTACTAACTTACCCAAACGAGGCCCACATGATTTTTGGTGCTTCATCTCCTAGGGTTAGGATTTTGGATGTTTAGGGTTTTTGAAATTCTTGTTTATTGTAAAAAGGCCTTCAGAGCCTCATTGTAGTCTCTTCTTGCAAATGCGAGTAACTGTCACATCTTTTCTCAAAGATAAGATGGCACCATTCTAATGAGTCTTTCACTCTATATTTTTACAGTCTCTATACATTTATTTCATTCATAGAAATCGTGTATTACTATATATCTATGTTTATGGTTGCACCTATGATACATTTTTGTTATATTATTGAATAACTGTGATATCTCCGTGCATTTATTTATTATATCTTCGCTCTTATTTTGTGCCGAAAATAATCCAAATCAATGGTATTAGAGAAGGCTACTCTTGATCATTTTTTTCATTCCATGTCCCCAAAGAGGTATGAGTATAGAAAGTTTGGTATTGATCTTGTCTCTATTGAGGACAATCGCTCTTGCACACCCAATAAACCCTCAATGGAGGAAGGAAATAAAAATGACGGAGAAGACGATCCTATCAGTCTGTTTCTTGAGCAAGCTCTCATGCGACAGAGGGACAAAATGATGGAGAATTTTTCCCACATCCTTCAATGCATGTTGATAGAAACATGTGCATATTCATCAAGAAACCACTTTGGAAGCACCTCGCCTTTCAAGGTACAAGTTAATTTTGATATTATTGTATTTGAAGGACAGATAGATGAAGAAGCCCTAGACAAATTGTTAAATCTGCTAGAAGGGTATTTCTCTATTCACAATTTTTCCGACAGAGAAAAGATCACCTTCGCACTCCTTAAATATCTTCATCATGTCAAACATTGGTGGGAAACTTACTGGGAGAAAAGTTCCATAGAGGAGTCTGGAATATATGGGGCCAAGCCCACTTGGGATTTTTTTGGGGACGCGATAAAGGAACAGTATTACCCTATTGGAAACTATGAGGACCAATACATGAGATGGACCACACTACGGAAAGAGAGGGCCCAAGTAGTTCTAGATTTCATCAATACCTTTTATACATTACTCACCAAGCTCGGTATGAAAGACTCTGAATGACATTTGGTTCTGAAATACCATGGGGCTCTACACAGATACATCCAAACTGAAATGGATTTTCTGGACATCTCATCACTCGGTGTTGCTTATTGATATGCTGTTAAAATCGAGTAGAAATTTAAGCACCAAAACAAATGGACATTCGGGTCTTCAAATCTGCAACAACCAAAGTATGAAAAATACGGCCCTAACAAACAGTCTCCTGAAAACTAGTCCAAGCCATAGGAAAAGAAGGGTCACGGGAAGACAAAGAACGACAATGAAAAATGATGCGATTTCCACAAAATCCCCTGGCACAACATCAATGAATGTCACTCAAAACAATCATTAGTTGATAATATCAAAGATAGGGAGCCGAACATTGATTCAGAATCTAATTATGAAAATATTGGTAAATGATAGATCATCAATGCAGACCCCACTGTTATTGTCACGACCGCAACAATTCAACCGGAAGAACCAACATATCCTGAAGAGGGGGAGAGCCTTTTTCATTCACCGATGTGGGTGAAGGGGACCCTGCTCCATTTTATTGTTGATAATGGAAGCCAGAAGAACCTCATCTCAGCAGAGGTAATCAAACAGTTCTGATTGTCGAAAACACCCCACCTGCAACCATACAACATCGGGTGGCTTCGCTAAGAATGAGATCTTTGTGTCATCCAACAGTGTCTATTTTCATACAACATCCAATCCTTCAAGGATGAGGTATTATGTGATGTTTCCCCACTGGATGTTTGTTATGTTCTCTTGGGACAACCATATATGTGGATACACCATGTTGTTTATGAGTCTCGACCCCGTAGTGTCATTGTTACTTTGGGGCGTCATATCTAAAGAATACTAAAGGCAGTTCCAACTATTGTTCCACCTAAAAAGTGTCGCAAGGTAGTATCTCATATTGAAAAATTTAGCTTATGCACAATCTGTTCAAAAGGGGAACAAAAGGACACTGCAACCACTATAGCCTCGCCCGAGGCACCTTCTATCCAACAGAAGCAGGTCGTTAAGGTTGCAAAAAAGCGCAAAGATTCCTTATGAATATTTTCCTCTCATGTAGCTCGACTTGTTGAATATCCTTAGCCTCAACAGGTTCGTGACAAACTTCCACAAACTGAGCAATGCGATGTCTCCAGCAAGGCAAGCAACTCACCAATATTCAGATTCAGCAAACGCTTTTTCCTCTCCCCTGGGAACTCAACTCAATGGATACCATTGCATCCTAAGGAGGGAGGATTGATCTAGGTGGATATCGATGGCCACCCACCTTTTCCAACTGGCTCAAAACAGTTTTCTGGTAATTTTGGTAATTTACTATTTTTAGCAGTTTTCACTTTTGGAGCCGTTTTGAGGCCCTAAACAATGTTTTTTTGGGAAAAAATGTTTGCAATAACCAAGTTACTTCAATATTTCACCTAAAATAAATCTCCTCGACGATACCTTTCCAACGGGCTATCATGCACCTAAAACGAAGATCGTATGCAAAGGTTACGACCTCGGGAAGTTGATGTACTAACTTACCCAAATGGGGCCCACATGACTTTTGGCGCTTCATCTCCTAGGGTTAGATTTATGGATGTCTAGGGTTTTTGGAATTCCTATTTATTGTAAAAAGGCCTTGAAAGAATCATTGTAATCTCTTCTTGCGAATGTGAGTAGTCGTCATATCTCTTCTCAGAGATAAGCTGCCACCATTCTAACGAGTCTTTCACTCTGTATTTTTACAGTCTTTGTATGTTTATTTCATTAATAGAAATAATGTATTACTTCATATATCTGTTTATGGTTACATCTATGATACATTTATGTTATATTATTGAATATCTGCGATATCTCGGTGCATTTCTTTATTATATCTCCACTCTCATTTTGTGCCAAAAATAATTTGGATCAACTACAAACCTCCACACTGAGTGAGACCTATTCAATTGGTTAGGGTATAGTATGGAATTTTAATAGTGAAAATTTCAAGATCTGAAGTGAAGACAATGACACCCGAAAGGTCGTACAAGTTCGCTTTCCTCAAAGAGAAAAAAACAACACATCTTGGGAAAGTGATCATAAACGTTTCTTGGAAAATATAGTCTTCGTCTAACCTATGGGGTTGGAAATAATACTGATCATTCTACCTCGGGATGAAATTTTAGACTCAAAATGGCTGAAATTTCAAAGCTACAACATAAGAAAGGTTGGCTACCAGAACAGTCTCCAAATGAAAGTTTTAAAAGGTGCATTTGTTTTTTTTGAAATTCGCATATCTTTTGACCAGAATATCCAATTGCGGTGATTCAAAAAGTTGAATAAAGTGGGATAAAAGGAGTACCACATAAATTTGGAAGAATCTTAGGGATTTTTAGGTACAAATTTATTCTGGTGTCTCTAAATGTAGGAGCTATTGTTACTTGTCAACGCTGAGTACTATTGTTGGACCTGACACGCATATTAGTGAGTTATAGCACTTGATACTCCCTTGTCTATGAGGACCTATGCCTAAGCCAATTAGGAATTCCTACCTTGCATATATTCTTGGACAACATGCCACCAAAAAAGGTAACTTCTACAAAACAAATTCTCTTCGATAGTGCAACTTGGACTCTTGATGAAGGTGAAGACATGTGCAAGGACATAGATGATTTAAAAAATAAGGAAGAAAAAAAAGATAAACTAAAAAGGATGATGGATTCAACCGAAGCTAATATGGAAGCAATGATGGATACTAATATGGATGGCTTAAAATGGAAGATCATGAAAGGGTTAAAAAAGTTTCTAATAGAGAGGCCACTTGAAAGTGACAATGTATTCCATGAAATTTATGATGAGGACAAAAGGAAGATGAATCAAGACTTGAGAAACTCCAAATTTAGGTTGAATAACAACCAGTTTCCTAATATCTATATGAGGAAGTTTGATGGCAAGGATCCAATCACATGGATACTCCATATGGAGAAGTTGTTTGATCTACATGATGTGCCACACACACAAAATCTATGAATTGAATCCTTATATATAGAACCTAATAAGTTTTTGTGGTATCGATGGCTTTGTTCTCACAAATCACTAGTCACTTGGACAATTTTCATGGAAGAAATGATAGCACACTATGAGTATACGAGCAATACCTTCTTTAGCCAATTGATAAATCTCAATAAAAAGGGTTCAGTTACAGAGAACATTGCGAACTTCCAAAGATTGAATATAAAGGTAAACAATATTCCATATAAGAACCTGATTGATGTATTCATAGGATATTTAAAGTATAATATTCAACATGAGGTTCCCCTTTGTCAACCAAAATCATCGGAGAATGCATCTATGGTGGTGAGAAATGTTGAAAGGAAAAATATGGCTATGGATACTCGAAGGACCAGCCATATCATCTATGGAGAGAATAATGTTCCTTATTCTAAACCAACTCAACATACAATATTGAAACCTCAACAATTAGAGGAAATAAAAGAAAAAGGTTTATGCTTTACTTGTAAAAACAAGTAGAGTAAGGGACATAAGTGTGATGAGAATACATTATAATACATATATTGTGAAGAGGAAGAAGAACCATCTCAAGATGAAGATGTAGAACATATTTATTCTAAAGAGATGACTCCCACCATATCATGTCATGCATTGGCTGGAATTAGCACTCCTCAAACCCTCAAGATCAAAGGATATATCGAAAATAAAAAGACCTAATAGTGCTAATTGATTCTGGTAGTACTCATAATTCCATTCACTGTAAATTAGCCAAATCTCTCAATAGATTTATATATCCAGTGCCCAAATTTCAAGTAATTATTGCAAAGGGAGGAAATATCAATTTCTCAAGAAAATTCCATAAGATCAATCTTACTATGCAAGAATATGTAATGAATAATCCAATAATTGTTATAACAATGGGTGGTTCTGATGTCCTGCTAGGGGTCCAATGGTTACAATCATTAGGAACACTTGCTTTTAATTTTCAAGAACTTTTCATGAAATTTTCATTGGAAGGAAATGCATTTGAGTTAACGGGTATCGTATGGAAACCTAGTAAGGTGGTAAGCTCTAATGGCATGACAAAATTATTGAAAAAGAGGCATCAAGGTGTAATTCTACAACTATTCTCATTATATGTTTAAACATCTAAGCCATCTATTCCCCTTAGATATCCAAAGGATCATTGATAAGAATTTTAAAGTATTTGAAGATAATCTTAGAGGTATTCCAACCACTCATGATCATGATCATGCTATTCACTTAATTCCTAGGAGTGTTCTTCCTAACATCAGGACTTACAGATACCCTTATGCCCATAAGAGTGAAATTGAGCATATAGTTAAATAAATGTTAAAGGATGGAATTATTAGACCTAGCCAAATTTCTTACTCTACATCGATGGTAATGGTACTCAAGAAAGAGGGCTCATGGCATATGTGTCCATATTATAGAGAGCTCAACAAGATCACCATTAATGATAACTTTTTCATTCTCGTCATTGATGAATTGTTAGATGAACTATATGGAGCAATCTACTTCACAAAGTTGGATCTCCGTTTAGGGTATCATCAGATTAGAATGAAGGAAGAACATATCCCAAAAACTACATTAAGAACTCATGAAGGCCATTATCAATTTTTGGTCATGCCTTTTGTCCTTACGAATGGACCTTCCACATTCCATGGGTTTATCAATTCCATTTTCAATCCATTCTTTCAAAAAGTTGTGTTCGTATTTTTTGATAATATACTAATCTATAGAAAGTCTTGGGAAGATCATGTTCAACATGTTGACAGGGTGCTACAACTACTAAAGGAGAAACAATTATATGCCAAACCGTCCAAATATTTCTTTGTGGTGAAGGAGGCAGAGTATTTAGGTCATAATGTATCTCATGAACATGTCAAGGTAGACCCTAACAAGATTAAATCCATGATGGATTGGCCGATTCCAAAAACATTGAATAATATTAGAGGATTTTTGGGTTTCAAAGGTTACCACTACAAGTTTGTTCGAGACTATGGAAGAGTATCATCACCTTTAATTGCATTAACTAAGAATGATGCATTTTCATGGACTCCATAGGAAACTTAAGATTTTGAACAACTTAAAGAGACAAGGTGCAAAACTCCTGTCTTCACCACACCAGACTTCAAAAAAACCTTTGTTGTGGAATGTGATGCCTTGGGAAATGGCGTAGGTGCTATTCTATTTCAATAAGGAAGGCCCCTTCCTTTTGAATTTCAGCCACTCAAGGGAAATGACTTACACAAACCCATTTATGAGAAGGAAATTATGGAAATACTACATGCATTGACACCATAACAACCCTGCCTAATAGGTAGGCACTTCAAGGTCAAAACATATCATGAGAGTCTTAAATAATTCTTGGAACAAAGACTATCTTCAGAAGAGAAACAAAAATGGGTGACCAAGATGTCGAGTTATGAATTTGAAATCATCTACAAAAAAGGGAAGAAAAATGTTGTGGCAGATGCACTCTCAGTAAAGGATGAAGATGTTGAGCAATTTTTCTCTGCTATGTCTATCATCCAATATGACTGGATAACATAAACAAGGGATGAATGGAATAATGACGAAGAAGTATGGACTCCCATTCAAAGGCTGTAGTAGGATTCCAATGCATCCAATATATTTACATGGAAAAATGATCCAATATGTTACAAAAAATCACTTATATTTATGTAATAACTCCCAACTAAAAAAAATGGTACTTTTGGAATTGCACACCTCTCTGATAGGAGGGCACTCACGATTTTTGAAAACCTATCACAGCGTCAAGAGGGAATTTTTTTTGGATTCCGTTAAAAATGACGTGAAAAGGTTTGTGGCAAATGTTTGGTTTTCCAACAAAATAAGGTGGAAACCATTAAGACCCGAGGTCTTTTACAACCATTAGCCATTGCAAGTGAGCGTTGGGAGGAGGTTTCCATGGATTTCATCACAGAGTTACCGAAGTATGAAGGAAAGAGTGTCATAATAGTTATTGTTGATAGAATTAGCAAGTACACACACTTTTTTTCACTCTCTCATCCTTTCAAATCTAGTAAAGTTTCTACCACATTCAGTCAGATAGTTCAAAAGATACATGGAATCCAAAATATTACTGTAAGTGACAGAGATCCCATCTTCACTAGACCTTTTTGGATATAATTATTTTCTTGTTTGGGTACTCAATTGGCTCATACCTCATCTTATCATCCTCAATTTGATGGAAAATATGAGATAGTGAATAAATGTCTAGAAGGCTACCTTCATTGCTTTGTCTTTGATAAATAAACACAATGGTTCAAGTGGTTACCCTTGGGAGAATGATGGTATAACAATTCCTTTCATACTGTAGAAAAAATGACAACATTTATAGTTCTTTATGGATACCATCCATCGTCCACCACTTATTCTCTAAAAGAAAAATATAAGGTTCAAGAAATGGAATATCACATCGAGCATCAACAACAAGTTCTCCGACTCTTAAAGGAAAACTTGATAATGGCAGAAAATTGCATGAAACGATAAGCAAATCAACATGATAGTGAAACATGTATTGAAGTAGGGGATTGGGTAATTTTTAAGAATACAACCATACAAACATATGTCTCTCAAGCAATATAATAAGGATAATAAATTATCACCAAAGTACTAAGGACCTTATAAGGTGTTGAAAAATATTCATACTATGGCATACAAATTGGAGTTGCCTCCATATTCGCGAGTACACCTCGTTTTCCATGTTTCATGCTTAAATAAGGTAATAGGTGACAAGATCCCGGTTCAAATTATATTTATATAACTTGATGAGGAAGGATAAATCGTATTGGATCATGAATCTATCACTGACACAAGAATTCACCAGCTAAGGAATAGATCAATTTCAGAGTATCTCATTAAGTGGAAGAAACTACATGCTCAAGATTCGACGTGGGAAGATGACTCTATTATAAAGAATAAACCATAACTACTGAAACATTGAGGAAAACACTTATTTGAAGGAGATGGGCATGTTAATCCCTAAATCGTGGCACATTACCCCTTAATTGGGGCATATTACATTAGTATTGTTATTTTATTTATGTCATCTTGGGTCCATTAGTTGTAATTGTACCTCCTAGTATACTATACATACCAAGGAGACATTTTTCATTTGGAATCATATTGTAATTGTGAATTAATGTGATGTATAAGGAGGTTTCCTCCTCGAAGAAGATTATTATCTGAATTTCTCTCTTTGTCAAGGCGTGGAATACTTATTATGAGGTTTTTATGCTATTTTGATATTTGGTTATTAACACGATGTCAGGTTGAAATCCATGAAATACACCCCCCACTTGGTGAAAGGACTGATGGTAATGACTGGGTGAAGAGGTGTAGGGTGTGAGCTCATATTATGAGTTAACACCTGGAAATGGTAAAATTTCTTGACCGCTTCTATGCAATATTTAAAAATCGACGGCCAAAAATAACTAGCTTGCAATATTTTTTGGGTTGTCACAAGCCGAGATAAGTGACCACCACACGCCCCATTGTGATAGTCATTGAGTATTGCTTCAACCTCTTCGTTATTCAAACAATGAAGAATAATATAATCCACTGCTCAATGATACAAAGTGTCGTTGATAATGAGGTAGTTTTTGGATTGATGGTGTACACATCGTGGATCATCTCTTGAAAGATGTTGGGGAAGCTTCATAGTTTGAAGATATATCATAATGTCTCCATACCAGGGTTAAGAAGAAGAGATAAGTAAAATGTTCTCATCAGTAAATGAGTGATCGAAAAATATATCCCCATCCTTCTTAGGGAAAGATGACATTAATTCTGCAAAGACTACCGATTTCCTAGATTTTGCGTAGGTAAAATCGAGATCAAACTCATGTAAAATCACAATACATTTATTGTAGTTCCCCCCTTATGATACACCTTGTTAGAAAGTATTAAAATGGATTGACGCCAATGATCACAGTAGTCTTGCGAAGTAATATATAATGCTGCAATATTTGAACCTTATGCACGAGTCCTAAGGCTAGGTTTTCCACGTGAGAGTATTTAAGTTCAGTTCCGATTAGATTTTGACTAAGATAATAGATAACATGCTCATGGATCTCTTCGTCCTCTTGAATGACAACCATACCAACCGTGGCTATGCTAATATGAGTTCGAACCATATTTATGCATTGACGGACACAATCATGTGTTGAGGGATTTTGACCTCCACCCGACGCATTTCCGATGTTCGAGGTTCCTGAGGCCATATTTTGATTATGCAGAATATATAACTGAGAAGTATAATATTTGAATGTTGACTCTATGAATAGGTGATTAGAAAATATGATATATGAGAACATGAATTAGGTGTATTTTTATGAGAATAGGCCATACTTGTATTATTTAGAAAAAGATAAGGTTTTAGTGGATAAGAGATAAGGTTGACTTATCTTAGTTGATAAGAAAGAAATAAGATTTTGATTGCAGATTCTAGGTATTCAATTGGTATTCAATTGACATGGAGCAAAGTAAATTTGATAATGCTAGAAGCTACAAGTAAAATAAGATTAATAAATTAGAAGATAAGATTTTTATTACAGATTTAGGTATTCAATTGACATGGAACAAAGACAATTGTTGATTTTCAAATCTACAACTCAATTTATCAAAATAAGTAATAGTTATATTGTTTTGGAAAAAATTAACGTTTTAGTGGATAAGAAGATAAATATGACATTGATAAGAAAGAAAATGTTGGCTTAGTTTTATAAATATTATTAAAAAATAAACATTATTATCACGGTGTATGGAAAGAGTTTATCTAGTATGTAGATCAATTGATGAGATTTATTTATGAGTTTATAAATATTTTAATAAATAATAAAATATAATTGATGAAATTCATTTATGAATTTATAAATGTTTGTAATGAATGATAAAATATATTGAAATTAGTGTGTTCATTCTTTGTGTCATGTCCTGTCTGATGTGTTTCTGTTAAGAGAGGGCATGGATGATGGAACATTGAGAATATGTAATTGTGAACAATGTTAGGAGTAGGTTAGAGAGAGTAGGGTAAATTTAATTTTGTTCCTACCCTCTCGAGATGAGAATAAAAATTCTAAATAGAAGCTCTGTGAGGTTTTCTTTACAATATTTGTTTTAGCACATTCTAAAAAATTCTAAATAGAAGCTCTGTGAGGTTTTCTTTACAATCTCTGTTTTAGCACATTCTAATTAGTATCAGAAAAATACCCAATTTCATGTTCAAATTGGTGTGAGTAATGAGCCAGATCCGAGTGTCGGTGTCGATATGGTTAGATGTATTCTTTAGTGCTGTGGGTTTCTTCCATTTGAGAGTTGTTGATATGTAAAGTGAAGTTGTTGAAGAATTCACCATGAATGATGGATTCTAGAAGGAAGGACCGAGTTAGGATCATTTTCAACTAACTTGTGGGAAGAGGTGTTGTTGAAAGCCTTTGAAGAGACAATTTGGTGATGAAGCGTCCAACAAATGATTTTGCGGGAATAATTTCTTTGCAGTCATAGATTTGAGGAGAGGTCTGCAAATCTGCCAATTTATTTGTTTGTGTTGTTGTTGACATGTGGTTTGAGGAGAAGACAATGAGAAGTCGTGAAATAGAATCCCTCCTTGTGATGAATTCTTGCTCGTTAATGGTTCCAACTCTGGTGATTTCCATAAGCACAGAAAAATCATATGAAAATAGTTATATAGGCTTGATTGAATGGATGTAGACATGTTTAGAGCATGGAGATTATGGATGTTCAGCCGAAGTCACGACAGGAAAATCACTCATCTGGTAGATGTAACGATTAATCTGTTGACCACGTTGATGGGTAGATGATAGATCTATGTCAAACCAGATATGTCCAAGAAGGATCAGAATTGTCAGCATGTGGTTGTTCCCTTGTTGGAGACATGAAGGTGTAGATCTGCTTCTGAATTTGTTCAGCTATGATACCTTCTTTGTACTGTAACTGAGATCTGTATTTCTAAGCACTCTGTAGTTAATCGTTGTATAGTCAAGTCTGTGATAGGATCCACTTCTATGAAGCGATGTGAGAAAGGATAAAAACAACCACTAGAAAATGAATCACAAGAAATCAATTGATGTACAGTAGTTCAACCATTTAAAAAAAATTGCAGAAGTCATGTTTAAGATAAAATGTTTGTTCCCTACCTACAACCTCTAGTTTGTTAGGTAGGAAACCGCTGCTGCTATGAAATGATCGCAACTCATGAAAGTTGAATCGTGGTGAATGTTCAAGTTTGAGAAGAGCCAACAGTTAACAAAACAGAACATACACACACAAAGAAACTATGGATCTGTTCAACTCTTCTCTACATTCTCATAAAAATGAAATTGCAAAATACATAATATGAGATCATTCTCTAGAACACTCTATCCTTTACCTACCTAATAAATGAAAACTTACCTATCTTGTCTATGCATTTAATATGCCTATCCTCTATCATATTTGGTCAAACAAGTAATGGATGAATTACTTCATTTAACACTCCCCCTTAATTTTGACCATTACAAAAATCAACAGAAACAATACCTAAGTGTTGTCTCTCAAATTCAAAAGTATTTCTTCCCAATGGCTTGGTGGATATATCTTCCAGTTGTTCCTTCAAACCCAAAATTTTTATCATAATGCTATCATCGATGACAATCTCGTAGATGAAATGATAGTGAGTATCTATGTGTTTACTGTTGCGGTGAAATAGAAACACATGAACTGTTGTCACAAAATATAGGAGTTGGATACTTTTCTTCATTTGCAAGATCACTAAGGATCATTATCTCCAAACTGCATCACATGATATTGAAGTTCATGCCACATACACTTCTTCTACTAAAAAAATTGTGACAATGGGTTGTTTCTTAGAAGCCCATGAAATCAAACCTGTACCAAAAAGAAATGAATACCCAAAAGTACCTTTCCTATCATCAACACTCCCTGCAATTGTATATCCAACAAGTGAGTCATCTTCTAAAGTAGAATACCAAATTCCATAATGTGTCATTCCTGCAATATACTTCAACATTCTTTTTCAAACTTTCTAATGAGAGGTTTTGGGATTCTCCATAAATCTGGAAATTAAGCCTACTACATACATAATATATGGCGAGGTAGTTGTAAGGTACATGATGATTCCTATAATCCTTTTATACAGAGTGTAATCAATTTGTGTTCCTTCATCTTTTTTACTTAATTTTGTACCTATTTCACATGGCGCATCTGTCGGCTTGCGTTTGTTCATTTTGAACCTTTTCCAAATATCCGTGGCATATTTTTTCTCACACATAAAAATTCCCTTTTCACATTGCTCAACTTACATTGCTACAAAATATTTCTTGAGACCAAGATTATTCATTTCAAATTCACTTTGCATGCCTTCTTTGAATTCATTCAACAACAAATTTCATGTATAAATAATGTCGTCAACATCCAGACAAACTATCAAAATATTAACTCTCTTGTCTCTTTTGATGTAAAGTGTGGGCTCATCGCTTCTCATGTTGAACCCATTGTTGATCAAATAAATATCAATGCGACTGTACAAAACTCTTGGATCTTGATTCAAACCGTACAATTCTTTCTTCAATATGTACACTTTGTACTCTTTACCTATGATCTGAAATCCTAGTGGTTAATCTATATAAAAATTTTCCTTTAAAAAACCATTGAGAAAGGTTGGTTTAATATCCATTTTATACATTGGCCATTTGTTTTGAGCTGCAACTAGCAAAACTTCTCTAACAATATCCAAACGTGTTATTGGAGAAAATGTCTCTCCATAGTCAATACGAGGTTGTTGAGCAAAACCTTTTTCTACAACTCTTGCCTTGTGCTTCTCTACTTTTCCTTTCTCATTGAATTTTGTCTTAGACATCCATTTAACTCCAATGCTAGTTTTTTACGTGAGGAGATCCACAAGATCCCATGTGTTGTTTCTTTCAATTGATTCAATTTCTTCATTCATTGCATCAACCCATTTTTCTTCCTTGACTACTTATTCAAAGTATACTAGTTGACAGGATAAAAAAAAAAGTGTACATATTGATCGATGTCATCATTCTACTCATAAATTTCTCTCAAGCTTCTTGTACTTTGGTTCCTTAGATTTGTTATCGTGGGATTTGAATCATTACTAGATGAAGAAGAAGAATTGTGCTTTGTTTTTTTCTCATTAGTCTAGTACTTGAAATATTGGAAATCTTGGTGGAGAAGTTTACTATCCTATAGATTCCACCTGCTTATCTTCCTATATAGAAGGAATGTGTTCTATAAGTATTTCACTTGTTTGGTCATCCCAAGATTTATCTTCTTGGAATTTCAAATATCTACTTATTATCAACATTTTGGTAATAGGATTATACAACCTATATGATTTAGGTTGTTCACTATATCCCACAAATATACATTTTTCACTTCTATCATCAGGATTTCTCCTGAGCTCTTCACGAACATGAGCATAAGCCACATAGACAACAACTTTAAAATGAGATACACTAGATTTCATACCACTCGAGGCTTCTTGAGGGACCTGATCTTTGAGACTATTGGTTGGTGGCATATTTAAAATATAGACTGAACATGCCACTGCTTCAACCATTATTCATTTGGAAAATTATTGTCCTTCAACATACTTCCGACCATATTCATTATTGTCTAATTCTTCCTTTGAACTACTCCATTATGTTGTGGAGTGTATCTTGTGGTAAACTCTCTCTTGATACCATGTTGAGTGCAATATGTTGAAAATTCCTTGGAGTCATACTCACCTCCTTGATTTGATCTAAGTACTTTCCCTCTCCCCCTCCTTGTCAAAGATTTAAATTCTCCAAATTTTTCAAATGTCTCGAATTTGTGCTTGAGAAAATACACCCATGCTTTCCTGCTAAAATCATCAAAGAATGTTGGAAAATAAAAAATTCCTCTTATTGAGTCAGTTTGCATTGGACCACAAAGGTACGTATGCACCAGTTCGAGGTGTTCTTTTGCTCTGTAGGAAGCATTGGGAAAACTATCGCTTTCGTGTTTGGCCAAAATACAATTCTCACATGAGTTTTTCTGGTCATTTATATGGGAATTTTTTTTACCATACACTTCTTTTGTAAAAGAGTAAGAGTGCTAAATGTTAAGGGACCATATTTAAGATGCCATAACCAAGTCTCATCTAAGATTGATACATCTTGGGCATATGACTAAGAAAAATTTACATTTCTCAATATCAAAGAGAACATTCTATTTTTGGTCATTTGTATTGTAGCTATAATTTTCTTACTCTATGGTTGGTCCAAGATTGTACACTTGGAACCTTAAAAAATGACCATATAACCATGTTCATTCATCTGGCCTACACTCATTAGATTATGTATAAAACAAGGTACATAATAAACATCATGCATATACTTCTTTTCATCTTGTTTGGTCAATACATAAATTATACACTTTCCTACAACTTTCTTTTGATAATCATCTTCCAATTTAATTTGATATGTGACAAACTTATCTAAACTAAAATACAAATATTTGTTACCTTGTCATATGATTGTTGCAGCCACTATCCAACAACCAGAGATCATGACTTTTGCTTGCTTCTTTTGTGACTTAACATGAAAATAACATTGATTCAGATGTTCCTTATTCAATGTTGGTAACATTTTCTCTGCCCCTATTCAAATTTTTTTGTTTCTTTCTTCATTCACTTTCATAGTGGCCAAATTTCTTGCAATAATAGAACTATATCCTTCATTTGTTAGTCTATCTTGGTTGATTAAAATTTATTCCTTTGCCCCTTTGGTTTTGAGAGAGTCTTTGTGGTTGTTCTCACTGTTCACTTTGTTATGAACATTCTGAAGTTGATCTCTCTCCTGATCTCTCTATTGTTTGACAACAACCTCTCCCTCGTGTGCCTATGCTTCTATTCTCTCGACCTCTACCTCTACTTAAGGAGGCCTGAGACTGAAATGCATTCTCCAAAAATTCAGTATTTCGAGTGAACCTACTTTCGTGGGTTAACATAGATCACATGAGTTCTTCAACTATCAATTGTGAGAGGTCTTTCGACTTTTCTATGGAAACTATGACCATATTAAACTTATCAGGAAGGCTTCAAAGTACCCTCTCAAGGACCATTTTCTCTTGAATGTCTTCTCCATGGGTGCGGAGCTGATTCACGATGGTGACATGGGTAATAAAATGATCCATAAAATCTAAATCCTTCATTTGAAGAGTCTCAAAACTCTTCTTGAGTGTCTGCAACTTTTCATTTTTTCATTTCTCACTTTATTAGTGCCCTGATAGGCTATTTCAAGAGTATCTCATGCATGTTTGGCATGAGCTATTGTTACAACTTTGGAGAAAATATATTCCTCTAACCCTGGCTGGATGAGCCATAGAGATTTGCTATCTTTGTTCCTAGTTCTTCGAGGGAATTTCTCCACCCATTCGTCATTGTTTTTAGATCGGCCAGATCTGGTTCCTGAAATCATCTGGTTCCTGAAATCCATTAACTACTGCTTCCCAACAATCTTCAGATAGAAGGATATTTTTCATCTTAATATACTATATATCCTAATTCTTACCCGTTAAAACTAGACTTCTTGCAATGGTTGGACTGTTGCTAAAAGCCATGAATGTCCTGTTGAGAGTTTACTCTCTCCTTTCTCGCTTAGATCTTGACAAAATCATGCTACTCTGTCAAAATGGGCAAAAACCAAAAAGTATTTAGGCTTGGGCGCTCCCTATCTAGAGTTGGATGCGCGTCTAAAACCAGAAAAAAAAAAAACGCTGAGTCTTGGGTTAGGGACGATCGAGGGAGCGTCCGCCTTCTCTAAGATGCCAAGATGCCGTGTATACAAGGGTACGGGATCGTCCCTCTCCGAAACAGATTTTTTAAAGAGTTTGCCCCTCAACCTTTTGCATAAGAACGCGCGGAGGATGCTGCTCTTTCTGCGGTGACTGAACCAATCCCAAGAAATGCTCTCCAAATGCTCTGGAAAAGTCTGCAAATGCGCTGCAATCTTCCAAGAGTCTTACCATAGACAACTATTCACAAAACAACAACTATGGAGTTATTCTTCTCTGCTCTACATTCTCATAAAACTGAGATTGCAAAATACATAATATGAAATAATTCTCTAAAACACTCCATCTTTCACCCACCTAATAAATGCAAACTTACTTACCTATTTTGTTACATTTAAGATGTATATCCTCTATCAAATTTGCGTCAAACAAGTAATGAAGGAATTACTCCATTTAACAATGGAAATCTGTCCATTAAAACCAATGCTATGAATGGGTGATAAAATGTTAACCGCGCTGTCAAGCTGAACTACTAATATGCCAAAAAAAAAAAAACATCAAAGTGCAAATTGTTCAGAAAAAAAAGTATGATATGGATAACATAAAAAGACAAGAAACAACCACTGATGAAAATTAACGGATTATCATTTGCAAAATTCATAAATAGAGTTGCAATTCAAATTTGTAACCCCATTAATAGATCTTTGGCTGTTAAAAACTTACTTAACCAATCTGACCTTGAATTTTGTAAATTAGATAAGGTAATTAAAGAGACGAAGAATATTTTTTGTTTTGTTTTGGGCAAGGCATATTTTTAGATTAATTTTCACCTGAATTTTTGATAAAAATAGTTAGAAATAAAGATTTGAGTGGTTAAGTCAATATAATCAGAATGTTCTAGTATATAATCAAAATGTTTTAGTGGTTGAAAAGGTATACTTAAAATGTTTTATAGGTTTTTCAAGATGTTAAATTTATTTATATATTAAAAATACAATTTCAATAACAGAAAATTGAGAATTGAGATTCCAGATTTTAGAAAAAAAATGTTAAAAATAAAACATTTGCACAACCACTATTGAAAATTGAGATTCCATATTTTAGTGAAAATGCTAAAAGATAAAACATTTACACAACAACCATTGAAGAGTTCTAAGGTGGTTAAATATAATTGAAGAGTTTGAAAGTGGTTAAATATACTTGCAAGGAAAATGACGGAAGTTTGTGTCAGCTAAACTAAAAAACAGGAGAACTTCGATAGGGGTCTTGAAACACGTGACAGGTAGAAGAAGCCACCTTTGAGTTTCAGATCCGATGATAAAGCTGTATGAGGATCTGACGAAGAAGTTTCATGACGTACAGAACACAATAGATGCAATAGCATTGGAGACGACCGCTGGTGTGGAGAGCCACAATTCCAGCATCAGCCCATAGCGATTTGTTGAAGAGAACCGTCGCTGGTTGGAGCAACTTCATAGCTGCGGACTGCAATCGTGTAGATTAAATCGATTGAAGATAGTCAGATCCCAACAAAAAGGAGAAGGCCCAGCCGCAAGATTAACAATGGTAAAATTTTCTATTCAGCGTTCTTATAATATGCAACTCAAACTAAATTCCGTTGTAATAGTGAAGCTATTGGGCAAACCATGTTGTGATAATTCCCTTATGGTAAAGGGAGCATGCCGTGCATTTTTGGCCGCACTAGACCTCATGTTGTGATAATTCCCTTATGGTAAAGGGAGCATGCCGTGCATTTTTGGCCGCACTAGAGCTTTTTAATATATGTTATGGCTTTTTAATATATGTTATGGTGTAGGACAAAATTGTAGACATTGAGTTTAGCTAATCTAATTATGTCTAATGATTATACTTAAATGTCAGAATTAATGATTTTTTAATCACATATGTGATTTATGTGGATAATACTTCATATGTTGTTATCACTATAAATGTAAGGTTGTGATTTCAACATGTCTATTAACAAAAATGATTAGATTGATTAGTATAATAATGGTAAATGATGTTACTGGTCAAGGTTTTACTGTGAGTGGCCTATTATTTAGGGTTTTTTAGTACTTATTTTTCTAGTTTCTTACTGTGTTTAGGTGTGAGTTCTTCTTTACCAGGTGTCTTCAGTTTTCAATATTAGAGATCAATAGATTCTTGCACTTATCGATTCTTTATAGAAGTAGAATTTGCATTGAAACGACTCTTCATAGTGCATGCATCCTTCGTGCGAATTCCTTTTGGTATTTCATCAAATGCGGGGCTAAACAGAGCAGAGGACTTCCTATTTCCAAGATGCTTGAGCACATGAGAATAGTCTGGGAGACAAAAAGAATTAACGGATACCCAGTATTTATTTCAAGGCAAAGATGTAGTCACCGATCCCGTTAAGGGGCGCAGGTTTTGAAGTTACTGCCTGCCCTTGAATTCAGATACTCAGTTTGAAAATAAGAAATTAATCAACGTAAGCACCCGTGCAGTTGCAGTGAAGAACACTGAGAATAATAGTATTTAGAAATCCATGACAGAGCAAATTGAACTGTAAATCTAAGCTTTTCATTTTAGTAAAAAAATATTCAAAATTTAAAAGAAAGAGATCAGGTTTCAAGTTCATTTGTGGCATTGGAAATGCTTAATGGAATCTCAATGTCCCACCAGCCCGTTCATTTTCAAATGTTTGCAGACTGAAGTAATGCTAAAGAAACCTTTCCTGATGGTTTGACGAACAACTATTAGTGACATTGGAGGCATTTCATATTCCAACAAAAATATGATTTTTGCATCATCAATGCCCAAACTCTCGCAAGAAAAATATGATTTTTGCATCATCAATGCCCAAACTCAACGCTTCAAGCCTACAAGCTTTCATCCTTGTTAAGATGGAAAAGCTCTCTCAAAAAATTTACAGAAAATAGATTTGGTTTCTGAATCTGTAGATGAACATATGTGTGTTATGGCATTATTCTCCATGCAAGAGCGAGAGAGAAGAAACATATCAAAAGTGGATTAATGACACTTTTGAAGCCTAGCATCCACCTATGAAGCAACAAACAACATTGTAATTTAAGTTTATAAATAAAGATTAGGTCTATACCAATATTTCCAGACAAATTAATGAATTAACGAGTTCTATGTAAACTTCTTGAGTTAATAAATCATAGTAAATCACTTTTTGATAGGGTGTGATTTTATTTTATTTTTAAAACTATATTGAAATAAAATGCTGAAAATTTAGCTATTCTAATTTTAAAATGTTTATTAATATCTTCATACTATTTTGTTTTGTAATTGAAATTTACTCTTTTCATCTTTTCAACTAGTTGCAAAAAAGATTAAAGAACTTACTTTATAAAAAAATCTCCATATATCAATAATATATCAATAGTAGATGGTGGGCTTGGATAAAAATCATCCTCAGTTAATTATTTTAGAGAAGGAAAATGAGAAATTTAATGAAACCAATTAAGTACATTTATTGGAAATGACCAAAATTAATAGACTTTTAATTAGAAATAGATTTGTAATAAACACAATTTAATATTTTTTTAGTGGTTACAATAAATAATAAATTAAAGGCTCTGATTTTGAAACATTAACTTATTTGAATGACAACAAATGTCCAATGTCCATTCATCATTAAAATGACTGTTTTGTTTAAAGAGATTACGATAACAATGACTGTTCACTAGTTGTGATTTTTTTTTCTTTTTTAAACTAATCTTTGGTTTTTTTGCTGCATTTAAATTATTTTTGTATTTAAATTTTTTTAGTTTTTTTATGCATTTAGTTTTTTTACAGCTTCAGTTTTTACCCATTTTTACTAGTGGATGAGTTGGGCGGTCTTTTAACTGTTCTTGTCCCCACTCCCATTCCATTTCCACTTTTTTTTTGTTTCAAGTCATGGCACTTTTTCTGTGTGTACTTGAACGGGCATCGATCTATAGGTAGAAACCGACTTCAAGTTAACCAAAGGATTGCCTATACATAGCAGAGTCGGAAGAAATCATTGTTGTGAAAAGTCTACAAAAATCCTTTGATTGAGTACAATTTTGCTTTACCTCAGTGTGAGTGTTCCTCGTCTAGTGTTCCCAAGGTAGTATGTATCCTATTGATCCATTGAGGTATACGTTCCCAAGGTGATATGTATCCTATTGATCCATTGAGGTATGCGTTCCTCACAATGCATGTTCTCAAGGTAGTATGTATCTGATTGATCGATTGAGGTATGCTTTCCTTATCTAGTGGAGGCCGTGCATGAGAATATAAAACTATTCTGCTTCTTAATTTTAAAATTTGTGCTATCTTAATAATTATTGAGGGGATGTTACATAGTATTATAATACTATTTTATTTTATGTTCTTCTGATTTTTTATTGCCTCATTTTATGCCTTTAAGTTTATCATTGAATATCTCGTCCATTAAAATTCAAATCTTTGATATACATAGATTGCCTATAAGATGTAAAATCCTAATAACCATAATTCTAATTTAAAACCTTAATTCTAATTTTACATATTTATTATAAAAATGATTGATATGGTTTATTGGCCTATATCAACCACCTTTACAATGTGCTTGTGCTATTGCTTTGATATTTTTTATTTTTTTTGTAAATGAGTGTGTGAATCTATATTGCTTTGTAAGGTTATAGTACAAAACTGATGCAAGGATTCCCAGGATCTGCCTTAACGGAAACCACATCTCGGGTCCTTGGAGGCCATTATCTGAAAATAAACAAATAGTGCCTGGGTCACCACAATGGGAAACCAACCCATGCTACAATATTCCAGTCTAAAAAACTTCATCAAAAGAAATCAAGAAAAGTATAAACATAGTGGGGTGAGATCCTACTCTGAGAGACAGGGTCTAGGTGGGTCCTGCGCTAGTATAGGATGATGGGGTGCTTTGTGTCCCCTTTTTGTTGTGTCACGTCCTCGTCCCTTCGTTCCACCAGACGTAGCTTTTTTATGCAAGCTTGGGTTGCTTTATAGTCGGCTCGAGTGATATCTATCTGGTGGACGTAGCGTAAATGAAGATGAATATGTCCTGCCATCCACTCCAATTTCTCCTATTGTCTTTTCTGGTCCTCCACCAGCCTTTTTATCCCCATCTCCAGGTTGTTGAGGTGGTTGAGAATTTCTGTGCGATCTTTCTTCTACTCTTTGGTTTCCATCCTATTGGTCTCCGCTCGGTTCGCACACATCTTTCCTATTAGCATTTTGGTTCTCCAAGCTTCCTCCATCGTCCTGTGGTAGAGGGTTATCCTCAATTGTGTGGTTTTGGGGTCTCGTATCATCCCTACTTCCTGGGGTAGTGTTGACCAGGCTTTGCCTCTGCGGGCGTTGTTAATTTCTCCCTCCCATCTTTTAATGATCGTCTTCCCCTTGTTGTATGTCTTCGTGAGGAAAGTGTTCCTTGCATCCCTGGCTGCCTGTTCAATTCTTGTCATCTAGCAGGCGCTCTATGGAGGTTCCTTTCCATGGGGGCCTCTCTTGCTGTTGGTTTTATTCATGCGTACCATTTTGACTTGCAGGTGGTGGTTCTTACATTGGGTTCTTTCCTTGTTCCTCTACACCTCCTTCTAATAATTAAGGTGGCCCTTGTAATTGCGATGCCTCGTTTTGTGATATGTTCTGGTGTCCCAGCCTTTATGGAGTCAAACTAGTTGTGGTCCCATCCTTGCAATCATGATCTGCTCATCAAGGTGGTCCTGCCAGTAGGAAGACTTTGTTCCAGAGCGTGTGCATTTGATGACCCTGTCGTTATCCCTGCTCTAATGCTATTCCCTTCTCATTGTACACCATCCCTTTTTCGGTCCCATATTGATACTTAGGTGAGGTGTGTTCCTATTTGGCCCTAGTGAGACCTATCATCCATCATCCTTTGCCACCTGCAAGTTAGGTCCATCGTCCTTTGCCACCTGTAAGTTAGGTCCATCGTCCTTTACCGCCTGCGATTTATCTCTTTTGCTTTCCAAAGGGTAGCTTCTGTACTTCTTTTTATTGATGGGGCTGTGGTGTTGTACCTTCGCCTGATGTGTGATTTGCGTTTCCATTTGCAACCTTACTTGATTAGTGGGCCATCATATTTGGTCTGGGACCTATGTGTCCTAATGTGGCTGCTGTGCCTCCATTTTTGTCGTAATCTCTCGTACTACTCATGTTATCCTAGTCTTTTGCCGCAAGTTGGGTGTAGTCTACTTGGAATTGACCTTGCGAGATGTTGCTCCAGATTATGTCTAGTTCTGGACCTTCTTTCTCAACCCCATCATTTGCTATCATGTCCACCAGTCCATTTGTTGACCTCCTCACCCAGTGCAACTCCACATCGATCCCTTTCTGTAGGTGCTCCTGGATTTTGTTTAGTATGTAGACCAATCGCCAGTACCTCTGGATCTTGCCTATTCGGGTGCCATTTTGGAGTTTTCTCACTGTGTTAATGACTAGTGTAGAGTCTCCTTCCACTATGGTGTTCGTCATCCCCTCCCGGCTGAGAATCTCTAGACATGTTTCCAGGGCCCCGAATTCTGCGGCGTTATTGGTGGAATTCCCCAGGCTCCTTGCATACAATCGTATGATGTTCTTACTATCCCTGATTACTCCTCCCACACCTGTTCTTCCCGGGTTTCCTTTTGCCACCCCATCAAAATTCAACTTGAGAGATTCTACAGGTGGTGGTTTCCAGTTGCACTCACCTCCTTAGAGTTGCAGTTGTTGTCTGTTTGGATTGTGGTTGCGCCCACCAGTTAAATGAAAAATCTCTAGGACTCTGGAGTCCTAGTTAGTGGGTTGCGTGCTACCCTCCTGGCAGTTGCTTCTCATCACCGTATCGCATATCATGGAGGTTATTGTTTCCTTAATCTTCCCTTCTGGCTAACTTTGGTTTCTCAAAATGCGTCTGTTCCTTTCCTTCCATGTTGACCATATGATCATTCCTAGGGTGAGGATTCAAAAGAGGTTCACCTCTGCTTGGTCATTGTAGTTTTCTCTCTAGAGCTTGATTGTTGCGGCTATGTTACCACGGATAGTGTCTGACTAATGGAAGATACTTGCTACCCAATCCCACAGTTATGCAGTGTAGGTGCATTTGTCGAGGAAATGGTTGGTTGTTTCTTCTTGAGTTTGACATAGGTGACACCTTGATGGACCAGCGAAACCTCTTTTCCTTAGGTTATCCCAAGTTAGGATGTGGTTGTGTAGTATTAGCCACTGGAATATCTTAATCTTTGGCCATTGGGGTTTGTTCTAGAGCTTATCCTAGTGTTGCGCTACGTCGTCTTGGTCTGGGTCTGCCTTATAGTGCCAGACTTCTTTTAGGTTGAATTCCCCTCCTTCCTTTTTGCCCCACCTCAGTTGGTCTTCTCCTTCCATTATTATTATTTTTCATCTTCCCAGTTCCTCCTCCACCTATTTTATTGTTGTTGCGGTTATCTCATTGTTATGAGAAATAATCTTGTCCCAGGTTCTCCATTTTTTGCGGTCCATTCCCTGCTGCCAGTATCGATAGATGTTGATTTTTCCTTGCATGATGAGGTCCTGTTGGAGTATTCCTCTGTCCGGGTTTTCCATCCTTGGTTCATTTTTCCAAGCATCCTCCTAGAATCTGGTTGTTCTGCCATTCTTGACTTCCCAAAAGCCGTGTGTCTGAATCCATGCTATGTTGTACCATGCTAGGTTCCAGATGGCTGAGCCTTCCTTGGTACCTCCAAAGAGGATTTTGTCCTAGTCGCGGATGTCCGGTGCGTATTTTTCCTTCCATAGGTTTACCCATGGTGTTGTAGTTTCTTTGACCCAACGCCACCATAGTTTTTCCCCATATGCATTGTTGGTCATTTGTGGATCTTCCAGCCCCAAGCCTGCTTTGCTTTTTTGCGTGTAGACTTTCTCCGAGGTCACCAGGGCCCATTTTTTCTTTGTTTCTGCACCTCGCCACAGGAAGTCCCTCTAGATGGATCTGAATTTTTGTAGTATCCCCTGTGGGATGGGGAAGATTAACATCATATAGGTTGGAATAGCTTGTAAGACAGTCTTAGTTAGGATCAGTCTGCCAGCTAGATTAAGGGACCTATACATCCATCTTTTTACCCGCTCCTGTAACCTGTTTATTACTCCTTCCCAAGTTGACAACTTATATACTTTGTCTGTCAAAGGAACCCCCAAATACTTGGTTGGGAGTGTTTTTCGTTCAAAGCCTAGAATGCTGGTCAAATTCCTTTGGATAGCTGGGTTGGTATTAAATAAAAATATCATCGACTTGGAGTGGTTGATCTCAACGCCCGACGCTTCACCAAAATCTTCTAGAATGCATTTGTAGTCTTTGGCTTCTTTGACTGTAGGTATGTCGTGGAGGAGTGTATCATCTACAAACTGTTGGTGGGTTGAGGTAGGGAAATTTTCGAAGGGTTTGAGCCCTGTTATTTCTCCAGTTGTTGTTGCGCTCTTTATGCTCCTGCCAAGGCCTTCCATCATCAGAATGAACAGGAAGGGGGACAACGGGTCGCCTTGTCTAATCCCTCTCGTGGGACAAAAACGTTTGGTTAGGTCTCCATTGATTAGTAGCGAGTAGCTTGTTGTCGATAGTAGGCTGACAATCCAACTGATCTAGTGCTGGGTGAAACCAAAGGCTTCCAAAGTCTTGATCATGTAATACCATCTAATTTTATCATAGGCTTTTNCCCCCTGTTCTGAAGTTTTAAGGTGTGGATGATTTCATGGGCCTGGATGATATTGTCCATTATTTGTCTACCCTCCACAAAGCCTGCCTGTTCTTGCGAGATCAGTGAAGGTAGGAGGGGTTTCAATCTATTTTATATGACTTTGGAGATAATTTTGTAGATTACGTTACAAAGTGCTATGGGTCTATACTGGTCTGGGGTTTTGGCTTCATTTTCTTTAGGGATTAGGGTGATCATGGTTGCGTTTAGTGCTTTAAGGATGGAGGAAAACCTTTTAGAGTCCTCTACTACCTTGTAGATGTCCCATTTGACAATTTTCCAAGAGGCTTTGAAGAAATCCACAGTGAAGCCATCTGGACCTGGTGCTTTCCCACTGGGCATTTCCTGGAGGGCTTGATCAACTTCTTCTGTGGTAACATGCTTGTTCAGGAAAATGTTTTGTTCCTTAGTAACCAGGCATGGAATATGCTGGGTTATTTTCTGGATGGCCTCCGATCTATCTTGATGAGGTTCTTGGGCTATCCCATGGAAGTGGTTGACCAGAGTGCTTTCGATCTCTTGATGTGACTCGCACTCGATTCCATCCTCGTACTTGATCTTCAATATTTTGCTATGGGCTCTTCTGGCCATGGTTGTTCTGTGGAAGAACTTGGTGTTCTGCTCTCCTTCCTTTAGCAATCGAATGTGGGACTTTTGACGTCATAGTGTTTCCTCCTATTGGCATCGTGCCTCCCAATCTTGTGTCATTTGGAGCTCTTCCTTTTTCCGGTCCTTAGTATAGCCTTCCCGTAAGCAGGTTTCTTGGAGTTTTTTCATTTTTTCTTCGATGTCGTTTTTCTCTGTGTTTATATTCCCAAAGATATCCCTGTTCCAATCCTTGAGTTTTTTTCTAATGCATTTAAGTTTCTTGTGTAGTTTGAACATCCTAGTCCCTTGCTCCAGTTTCTCCTCCCTCCACCATTGTTTGAATTTTTCCTTGAAAGTTGGGTGATCGATCCAAAATTTCTCGAACCTGAACGGTCTTCTCTTAGGTGTTTTTTGGAAGCCGACCTCCAGTTGTACTGGCCAGTGATCAGATCTACCCCAGGGGAGGATGTTGCATCCTAAGGTTAACCCCTGCATGATGATTGACTCCAATACAAGGAATCACTCAAGTCTTGTAGATACTTGGAATTGGTTCATCTGTTTATTGTTCCAGGTGAACTGTCCATTATTGGTTTGGAGGTCTACCATCTCTGCTTTGTCTATAAAATTTGAAAACTTCTCCGCATCCAGGTCCAATCTTCTCATACCACCCTTCTTTTCCATAAGGGAGGTGATAATGTTGAAGTCCCCTGCCAGTATCCAGTGGAGGTTGGTGGCTCGACCTTTTATATCTTATAGGTCTCAAATCATTCCTTTCTTTTTCTCTCGCCCGTGGGGCCCATACACGTTTGTGCATAGAATATCCTCAATATTTCCTATGATTTGCATGTCTACTATTAGGGTGTACCTAGTTTCCTCGGCTGCTATTAAATTTAGGATTTGTGGGTTCCATAGAGTGAGTATGTTGCCTAACCTTTGGTGGTCTTTGATGGCTACCATCTTGTACTTGCACCAATGTTGTTTATTGATTGCCTCCATTATGTCTGTAGTAAATTTTGTCTCTTGAACAAAGCAGAGGTCCAATTGCTCCTACTTTAGTTTATTCCTAAGGATTCTTTATTTTCTTGGGTTGTTTAGGCCTCTTATATTCCAAGTTATAACCTTCATTTTTAAACATGTGGGGGAGAGTGGGGGAAGAGTTTCTTGATATTACTCGAGTTTATCAGTAGCGCTCCCAGCTCCTGTAGTGCGGTGTTGTTTGATTTCCTGTATTTTCTACTTCTCATCTGTTTGGGTGATGATTGTGATTGTCCCTCGCTAGCTTTCCCTCCTAGGTGTCATATCTCCCCGTGAGTGCATTTTTGTCCTCTGTCTTTGGCTTCCTCCCATAGAAGGAACATGTATTGGATGTGGTCTAGTTTCTTTGTTGGTACAGTGTCAACTCCCTACCTTTTCCATTGTTCTAATATGTGCGGAAGGTCTATCTCTTCCCTTTCCACCAATTTCCTGAGATTGGGGTCTTCTGTATCGACTTCACTCAGGGTCATATCTACATCCCCCTCTGCATATTGCATGGAAGTGTTGTCCTCTATTGTTTCTCCATCCATCAGGGTTGCGCAAATCCCTTGAGTTGTTGTGATGTTTGATTGTTGGGTGGGCTCTGTTGTTTCTTGGTCCTTGACTTCTAGAGATTTTTCCATGTCATTTTCTTCTATTGTCCCTTTGCTTGTTTGGTCCCTTCCTTCCATCATGTTCTGGTTCTCCTAGGTATTTCCTACCGAGGTTTTATTTTTCTTTTTATTTGCTCGGTTTATGGGGTTCGCGGTTATAAACCCTTCCTCATCTTCTTGTGTTTTGGGATTTACCGCTTCCTTCCTTTTGTTTTGAGGGCACTCTCTGATCAAGTGTCCATGCTCATGGCATCGTCGACATCTAAAGGGGATCTGTTCATAATCTATGGTTTGGATCCATTCCTCATCCCTGAATTCCATACTTATGGCCTCTGGGAGTGCTCCTGAAATGTCCATCTCTATGTAGATTCTTGCATACGATGTGTATCTTCCTTTTCGGGTGGCTTCTGAGGTCTTCACATATTTCCCCAATTTTTTGCTTATTGCTTCAAAGGTAGAGGGAAGACAGTAGTCTAGGGGTAGGGAATAGAGTCTCAACCATACTGGTACCTTTTTGAAAGTTTCTTTCTCTGGGGAAAAAATTTCTTTCTAGGGTTGCATGTAGATTCCCGCTGAGGCATGGAAGTATGGACCTTCCTTGAAGACTATGTTCTTGTCCTCTAGGTTAATAAAGATTGTTTTGAAAAAACCCTTCTAGCCTAGGTGGAGTTCCACTTCTCCATTTGGCTTCCAGTGGTATTTAATCGAGTTGCGCAGAGTTCTTTCTGTGGGCCATAACCCCATGGATTTTCATATGAGCACATGCATCTTCATTTGATCCCAGTAGAGTTGCGTTTGTGGGTCTTCCAGTACCACCTTGGTTATCAATGTTGTTTTGGGTTTGCAGGGGTTGTGCTCTTTGGTCCCATTAAACTTCCCGATCTCGTGTTTTTCATTATGAGTCTCCTTAGCGACTTCCTTCATGGTCTCATTCTTGTCCTGGATTATTTCTTGTTGCTTCCCTCATTCTGATCTTGAGGTTCCTGTCGCTGGTGCCTTGAAAACTCCGCTTCTTGGCCCTTTTCCTCTGTTCACCACTACCTGTTTGTATGAGGGTATCCCCTTGCCCCCCCCCCCCC
>ML804528.1:60375-89439 GCA_009831015.1 Picea engelmannii | reverse complement strand
CTGCTCATGCTCCTCTTTTTTGTGGCCGCTAATTCAAACCCTAGCTCCGTTGTTTCGATCAGACTCTCCTCCGATATTTATTGTTCTAGTGTTTTGATATTACTACAATATTATTTGTCATTTTTACACTTCAAAAATTAATGACTCCTATAGTATTATATGAACCACATTTAATAATGTGGTTGTGCTAACTTATAATTTCATTAGAATGCGAACTAAAAAAGTCAAAGTAGAAGTAAGGAAATTGATATATGGTGAGACTAATTGACAAGCAATATGCTGAGACTAATTTTAAATTGTCTTAGTTTGTGAATTGGGTATATGTTTGAGCTTGATATTTTTGAAAAACAGTGTGTCAAAAGTTTTGAAAAGATTAACTTTTCGAGTGGACACTTCACCCATTATGAGGGACAATTGAAGTTCTAAGATGCTAGAAAAGAGTGCGTGAAAATATACACACTTAGGTATATGTTCTTTTGAAAAGTATGAGTGCATGATTGGTTGTACTAGATACTTCATAGTTTTTGTCCAAGTTCATAGATGAATTCTAGTTTTAGTGTAATAGTACATAACTATAAAGTTATCTAAAGTGAATCCCTCTCATGGAAAGAGAGGATTTGAAATCAAGTTTTAAAATTAACCACTAGTAGGTATAAGGGCGTTCATATGTACCATATGCTAACTTGATTTTGAATAGGAGTAGATTAATATTAGATTAAACGAGGAAGATTGTATTAATCTTAGAGTTTTTGGTAGCAAGTAATGAATAAGGGGAATTCTAACATGTTGATGAACCATGTAGGAAAATATATTTCCTAGAAAACACTCGGGTACAATAGTTGACAACCCATATAGACGAATAAATTTATTTCTTTTTATATGTATATCTAAATAAATATATTTCATTTTATATGTACATTGACCAATTTTCCTAGGTATGAAAGGAAGGTGAAAAAGGCTCAAGGATAAAAATCTCATGATGAAGAAAGCCCATATTAAATTCTAATTTTGTTAATAAGAATAACTATAAAACTAAGCAAAGAGAATCCACTTGTCATGAAGGATGAAAAAAACAAATGTAAGAAAAATATTGATAGAAAATTGAGAAGAAATTATTGATCCATGCAAATGTAAAATACATGCTAAGAGAATAAGAATGTCCTAGAAAGAACTAATCCATAAAAAATAATGAATGGATGTAATAAAAGATTGAATGAAATGGGTCAAAGATGAAGTTTATCTTTGAACTAGCTAAAGATATTGCAACAAACACAAGCGATGAAAAAATAAATATGGTATTGAATATCAATGAAAGAATATTGATGACCAATGAAGACGCCTAATCCCAATGAGGAAAAAAGATGAAGATGAAGCCATCTTGAGGACGAATAAGACTAAAAATGCACATGACATGTATTAGTTAAAGGGAGTGTTGGAACATATAGATCGCAATTGTTGTAATACTTGAATAGGTGATTAGGAAATATGTCATATTCAAATAGGTAATAGGTGCATTTAGTGGTTAGAAGAAGATAAGGAGAGATATCTAAGTTGATGAGAAGATAAGGTTGTTTTATCCTTAAATGATAAGGGAATCATGTAAAAGAATAAACATTATCTCATGATGTGTATGGATAGTCTTTGATCTATTACTAAGTTTTATGGTAGACCCTACATGTATTTAATGATAATAGAGTCATGCTTTTCCTTGTAATGTATTGTGATGTATGGAAATAAGTTTGATTTGATTAGGGTGGAACTTAAGAATAAAAGATGGATATCAAATTGAAATCATCCTACACTAAGTTTATAAAAATATTTTAATTGGTTGATTCTAATTAGGATCTTGAAAATAAAAATTGATTCCTTAATTTATTTTGACTTAGTTATAAAGTAGTTAAGATAAAATTGAATTCTATTATTGGTGGTTTACAAACTCATGGTATTGGGTAACCCATGAAATTTTCCCATTGTATTATATATGATGAAGATTATTTGATGGCTTTGAATATTCCATTATAAAATTCCTGAATTGATACATTTGTTGACAAACTTGATTGAATTTTACAAGGTTAATAAATTTGGGTGTTGGTTTTCCTAGTTATGGGTTTCAATGATAAATATTGACTCTATTTTTTTCATCTCCCATCTTTCTTGGTAGTCTTAGTTAAATTGGCCAAGGTTAATTAAATAGATATCTATTTTTTTGCTACTTTTCTTGATTAAGGGTTTCTAGGAAAAATATTGGATCTATACATTTTTATTTCCTATTGAAGTGTGGATAGAGAAGTAACACAATTAGATTAAAGAAAATAAACTTAAAACACACATAAAACCAATATTTAACCATCAAAATAAGCGTTCACATGCCCAAATATGTATTACAACCATATACTCATTGACATATGATAAAATCCAACTTCATAAAATAATTATAACTATTTACTTGAACATGTTATGCTATGAAACATCTACCCATTTCATTGTCAACATTGTACCTACTCTAAAAACAATTACATAGACCAAGTAATTCTAACCAACTAAATATCTATCTTGATTGATCTTGGTTGCCATTGAAACACACCATGAATGCTATTTACATTAATTAACATGATCTTGAATTTCCATTTGTATCAATTTCATGTTATCAATGTGATTATCTCTATCAATTTCACGCTATCAATGTGATTATCTATATCAATTTCATTTTGGAAATGTGATATTTAGTTTTTACATAGAATCATAATGAATGGATGCATCAATTATCCTCAAAATCTCACATGCACTATAAATTTGAACATATATGTATTGCCTTTATATTTCCGTCATAAATAAAACCCTATTGATTACTAATAATATCTCATAAAGACAATGATGTGGAAAAGATATGACATGTCCATACTTAACGGTAGTCGAGGAGACCATAATTGTGCTCAACATAAAGTTTTGATCACATGTAAAAGAAAACCCATTAGCATGCCTCATTGGTAGATAACCCCATGCAAGAACATTTTGATTAGGATGAAATTGTTTGTATGTGACAGAGTGCCACCATCAAACGTTTCCCTAGTGGTTTTTCATGGATACGAGAGACTCATTAATGGTTTCTTCCCTAGAGTTTAAATGAAAACAATTGTTAATATTTTATGGAAATATTTTTCTCTTTCCTTTTGTCTAACATATAATTTAATGCAATTTCAAAAGTAACTTCTATGGAATATTATTTTAGAGAGATTTTTATTTTTTTTCTTCCCAAAGGTGGCATAACCCATCATAATTTAATGGTCAAGTAGCAGTGAGGATAGTCATTATTGGCCAATATTTACAAATTAAGACTCACTCTATATCATATTAAGTTTGTAAGGGAGAAAAATTTCCGTCATGCCATATGACTTTCAGTCTTAGGCCATTAACATGTTTCATTACATTTGAGAAAGATGAGATTAGTCGCAAGAAAAATAATATCCATTGTGGTCATCATTGATCCTACCTCCAAGTGTTGTGCTTTCGAGTAACATCTAGTCTTGAACCGATACATGAGAATAGATACTATCTACATATTCACTTTAACCTCTTTTCCATGTGGAAGAGTGGCTTGTACCAAATTTAATTATTTGAATTATCCAATTATGTGAAAAGTATTATAATACTATTACATTTTGAAGGTGGAAAAATGTATTATATAACATAGTTGTAAATGAATTGTGAGAACAATCATCAATGGTTTTTATCCATGAATGTTGGTTGAGTCATTACCATTATTCAAGGAAAACTACACCCCATGAAATAACCTACCTTGGTCCATAAGAATGCAATAGTCTCTTGCCAAATGCCTTTGAATATTGGGAAACTAGCCTATTTCTTTATGTTCAAGGAAGATGAACTCAGAAATAGTTTTAAGTCTTACTCCAAAACCGATTTTAATACTATTACATATACATGTAATCTTTGATAATTTTTACACATAATTAATTATTTATATTATGCAATTATGTTGCAAGTATTATTGTACTATTACCTATATACCTCATTTTTGACAATTTGTACATCTGCCTATGTAATTATTTGACTTAGTCAATTAGCTGGCATGTATTGTGTGTTATATGATTTATCTCAATATCCAGTTTTGTTATTTTTAATTAATTGGTTATTCTCTCATATTGAATTTTTCTAGTGTAGATTATTAACATCGAGGTATAACCTATTGGTGAATAGGTTGTAACTTGTTATGAAACAAACATACAATTATGTAGATAATCTTGAGGGAATTAAATTTAGAAGACACAAGAGGTGGTATCTAAAGACACCATTACAACACTTAATCATAGCATAATGTGACAAAAACATCACAATCCAGATTTCACATCTTGATCCACATGATCTATATGTTCTTGATTGCTTGATGATAATGACCCATGAGATCTCTTATTTATAGCCTCAATATATAACAAATTTCCTTGTAATCAAGAATATATTATCCACATGTAACCATCATTTATTATAGTTGATTGGATCAAATCCTCACTTTCTAGTTGGTTTGACAATGATACTTGACCTAACCATCCATGCATACAACTCATAGTCAATTTCTAGGTTGTTTGATCCACTGACTGTCTTCGACTTCTCATTGAATGTCCAACTGAATGAATTTTATACTAGCCAAACAACTAATGCAGAGATCTAATTGATTCACGTGACCTAGGAGAAGTGTTATGAACCATCAATGCTTGATGTTCCAACACCAACCCATCAACACACGTCTCTAGAGATTTAGTAGGTGAAATTATTTAATTATGACACCCCCCCATTATTGCAGCTTCTTGAAGCCTAAGCATCATACAGATCTTGATAAATATAGCTTCAGGTAAATATATAGTTAATATATCAACAACCCGATAATCTGTTCTATAATATGCAAGAGAGAAAATTCTCATGAACTAGTTGTCTCAAATACTTAGCATGGAGGTCAACATGCTTCATCTTACTTTGGTAAACATGATTCTCAACAAAATATATGACACTTTTATTATCATGGTAGATTGTAGTCAAGGTTTAAACAATAAATCAAAATTCACCCACAAGTTGGTCAATCGAGACTGCTTCAATACCCACCTAAACAATGCCATCATATTTTTCTTCTATAGTCAACATGAAGACTACCTTATGTTTCTTGTACGAACACACCAACGTTCCAATGCTTAAGCAAAACAAATAGCTAAAAGTGAAATTATAATCATCACTATCACTAGCCGCGTAGAAGATGGTGAAGTCGACAAATGAATATGAACTTCGACAATACTTGATACCAAAATGTGTGGTACCTTTGAGATAGAATACAATTCATTTGATTGTTTTCTAGTGGATTTCTTCGGGGTCCTCCATAAAATGAAAAACAACACTAACAATAAAGGAAATTGCAGGTTGACTATGAGTAAGATAAATAATTTCGTCGACCAGTTGTCGATAAAGTGTCTCATTCAATTGAGGTGTTTGACAAGTTTTGATGAGCTTTACTCCATAATGAAAAGGAGTTTCACAAGGATTACAATCAAACATATTAAAACATGTCAAAATATCCATTACATATTTCTAGAAAGAAATGAAAAAACCATCACATAGTGTTAATACTTGGAGGCCCAAGAAATAATGCACAATAACAATATTTATCATGTCAAAGGGGTCAACAAGTTTCTTATTGAATCTAAGAATGGGATCTATATTATTTCCAGTGATGAAAAGGACATCTACATATACAACAACAATCAAAGTGTCTCCATTGGTATGGAGTTCATACAAGTTGTGATCATATTCACAACATTTGAAACCAAGTGGAAGAAATAAATTGTCGATATTAGCATACCAATATTGGGGAGCTTGCTTCAGACCATAAAGAGACTTATTGAATCGATATACTAAGGTACAATCTGTCACAAAACTAGGTGGTTTTTCCATGAATATTTCTTCAGATAGGTCTCCATGAAGAAAGGTACCCTTCACATCCATTTGATGGATTTTTCATCCAAAATGAGAAGAAAGGGAAAGAGTCAATCGAATAGAGTTCATATTTTCAATAAGGGAAAAGGTCTCAGTGTAGTCTATACCTTGTTGTTGAGAAACTCCCTTTGCAACTACGTGTGATTTATGTGGCTCAACAAAACCTTCATAGGTGAATTTTTCCCTGTAGAACCATTAAAACTTCACAATGTTCTTTCTTTGTAGCTTGGGAACTAAGTCCCAAGTTTGATTCTTTAACAAATAATCAATTTATATATGAATATCTTATTCCCATTTAGGTCATCCTTGAGAATCCGAGTTGGTAACATCATGATAAATTTCAAGTACATGAGTCATCAATGCAACAATGACATGTTTCATTTGACTTCAACTTTATTTTCCAAAGGAGATATCACCGAAATCATATGCAACAACTTCAATGGTGTTAGAATCTCATCTGGGTAGACAAGAATGTAGCGTAGCTAGAGAGGTAATGGGTGGGGTGGAAGGGCCCATAATAATCATAGTGGATTCCATTCAATGTAAGTTGGACTAGGTCCATTATATTATTAAATAAGGCCCACTATGGTAGTTAGATATATTAGTATGAACATAATAAATGTAAGAGGACTAATATAAGGTTCCTCCTCTAGAATTTTCTTAGGTGGTTGGTAGCATTATATAAAGAGGTTCAAGCAATGTAACAGGGAAAAAAAGAGAAGTATTATGTTTGGATCATGTATCTCATTAGGAGGTTTCCCCCTCTAAGAGACAAGTGAACAAGAGAGGATCCCTTCCATAATAGGATCCATTGTATGGTGTTTTCCTACTTGAAGGGTTTTCTATAATAATAAACTGTGGGTTTTATATATTTCTCTTGTATATTTGTGTGTAATTGTGTATTCAGAATTTTTGGTAGGAAAATGTGGGATAATGTTTTTTTTTTTAAGAAACCCTTGAGATAGGAAACCACCATACAATGGATCCTATAATGAAAGGGATCCTCTCTTGTTCACTTTCCTCTTTGACGAGGAAACCTTCTAATGTGTTATACTCTCCAAATACAATTCTTATGTTCTTGTCCCTAATACATCGCTTGAACCCCTTTATATAGTGCTACCAACCACCTAAGAACATTCTAGAAGAGAAACCTTCTAGAAGTAGAGATGTTATGTCTCCCATTCGCTACATTTTTTTAAAATTAACGTGGTTGTTCCATTTGTTTTCCCAAAAATCAATTTTTCAGATATGTATCTTCACTATGTCTTTTCATTTCCTGAGGTGTTAAATTGTTGATGGTATATATATATATATATATATATATATATATATGATAATAAGTCTAAGTATGCCTCGTGGCCTTGATAGATGTGTGGATTATTCACTATTTAGAATATTTGTTAATATTTTCATAAGATGCTATGTATATATATATAAATGATAATCTGCATATGTGTGCCTCATGGCCTTGATATATTTTTGGATTTATCCACTATTTTAAATATTTGTTAATATTGTTTTCTAAGGTGTTATATCTGATGTGTGTGTGTGAAATGGATATATATATTTATATATTGATAGAATTTTGTATGGGCGTGCCTTATGGACATAGTATATTATTTCATTTACCTACTGCTGAAATTACCACATAAAAAAAAATGATTTCAGAAAATAAATAAGTGAAACCAACACAAACATATTTCATTGAAATAAAACAAGTGAACTATGTAGTCTCACTTCATATTACGTAATTCAAACTAGTGAGGTAAAGAGAGACTCACACAGTCTTAAAATGGCACTAAACAAGTAATTTTAAGAATCCTTGTTATACATATATAATTGTATACATTAACGAAAGAAGTGATCTGATACAACAAAACTCAGAGGGCGTTATGATCATAGGTTGTTATTCTATAAAGACCCTTTATAATTTTTCCCAAGTAAAATATGAGTGTGGGGTGAGTTATACATGAGCAATAAAGTTCTGGTAACCTTCAAAGAATATTTAAATAACATCAACTATCTATAACAGAGGTAAGCGAATGCGGGAGTCTGGTTCGATCTGTAGAATAATTTCTCACAAGAAGAGTATTGTTGGAGTGGAACCCAAAGTAACTTTTCCAAGACCGGTCTTTCCCTTCGAAGAATATGCGGCATCTGAGTTCAACCTACAAAATAAACCAGGACAAGATTACGATACCGACATATTATAATCGAAGGGAATAAGATAAATCAAGATGAGGAAGGGACATGTACTTAACTCGAGACTATCCATCCCTTCATTCCTTGCAAATTGAAGTCCACGACTTGAGAGGAGGAGTGTGCTAACAATAGGCTGATGGGTTCCCTCGTAACAAAAGGGACCCACCATCAAATGTGTGTCCATAAAAATAATTTCAACAAAATTTATAGAGAGCAATGGAAAGATCCAGTTATAGAAGAGCCCCATACGAAGATAAAAAACCTATGATCAGTAATTGCAAGGTTTTTGATAGAGTAGGAAAAATGACGAGTGCGACACAAAATCAAAATTACCTAGGTTAATTTGAAGAACAGTCATAGAAGAATTTTTTTAACCATTGCGTTAACAAGAGGAAATAATATCAGGAACATTCCTAACCAAATGAATTAATCCAGATATGAAATAAATTCAAAGACCAATTACAGAGGATAGTGACCGAGATTACTTGTGTTACAGTGATGATGAGGATTTCAAAGAACCAGAGCTATCATAGTTTCCTCAAAAATTTAAACAGACGGACCCCTTGCCTTAGTAAAACAAAAGGTAAGTGAATGTATTATAGAAATAGTGAGTACATTTAAAGAAGTTAGAAAAAAAGACAACATCTCCTTCATGGTACCAACAAAGTCCTCACCACAGGGTAACTTCTAGAAATGCTATGTTTATTTCTTATTGATGGGGAATGCAAAAACTACTGAGGGTTTTATAGTCCCTTACAAGAAAACAAGAAGGAGAACCCAAGTAACAATTTTCCAATGGGTATTCCAGGGTTCTCTATCGAAATATTGAGTACTGACCTCAATTGTTGGCAAGAAAGAAATTGTATGTACAAAGACTTAACTAAATATTGACTGAACCTTACCATGCACCAAATACCCATTTACAACTTATGGAATTGCAAATTCACTTATGACGAGTTTAAGTTGGGGCAGTAGAAACATAAGTTATGCAGTTCGGGGCATACTAGTTCTACACATACGGTTAATGGAAGGGTGTATGTATTATGAACCTTTAAAGAACTCACACAAAAGATGGAACACTCTATAAATTTGTTTTACATAAAGTAAAGAAAATAGGGGAAAAAATCTACCAGAACCTCATTCAAATAGAGTATCAAATCTCCAAGAAATTACCTATGAATTTAAAGAATCACCAATACGCATGGTCGCGAGGGCTCGTTGCTACCTCTGTGGTTCTACAGGGAAGAATAGTTACCCGGTTCGTGATGGGGAAGAGAAAGAATTAGCAGAGAAGCATAAGGGAGAGCCTTCCTTTGGGTGATTATGGGACTCAATCCCATCGCTCTGAATGGAGGAAATGACAAAGGATATATTCTCCTATGACCATGTGCGGATCGTGAAGTCGATGGTCGACAGTGGCCTAGTTTCTGAGGCATCAGTGCCCATAGGTATCAGGGAAGTAAGTAGATGGTGACATACCTTATCGTGAATTTAATGCGTTATCTTTGACTGCATTGGCTCCTAGTTCTAGGTCCTAGTTTCTGTCGTTTCACGCCTATGAGAGTTACCATAACATTACATCATGGGTTTGGACTATATTTTGTATAGTGGGTTATCGTATGCCTGGAAAGAAAACCTAGTTGGTACCTAAGATGTGGAATCTCATGTAAACCCTTGTGTAGGTATATTTCTTAATGTAAATCATTATGGGTATAATTCTTATTATAGCTTTATTAATTTAAAAAGTTATAAGGATATTTTTTTATCGTTAAGGGTAGGGGTTCTCATAGTTTATGATTTAATGGATATGGAAGAATCCTTAAAGTGCTACATAATAGTAGGGCAACGATATGTGAAGGTATCTTTACAGGTAGCACATTATACCTCCCTTCTAGATAACATGTTTTATCTTGAATGTTAGAGGTCATGTATTTTGGGTTGTCTTATAGTTTTTTTAGGAATAAAATTATTATGGAGAAAATTGTCATGGTGCCAAAAGAATAAAGTAAGAAGGTTTATGAAGGGATGCCAATAAGATGCGAGTAGTTAATGCCTTCCTTTGGCGAGTAGTCTAAAAAATGTTTTAAAATTCAAAATGAAGGAGTAGTTTCAAGTAATGAATGTTTGAAATAAATAAAGAAACGAATGGGTAAAAACCTTAGACATACGTATAATGCAGTTGACAACAAGTCTCATAGTTATTTTCCCCTCTATAATATATATATATATATATATATATATATATATATATATATATATATTGTAGTTAATTTTCAGGTACATTACATGTGGTATCAAAGCCAGGTTACAACAATTAGGCCTAAGGGAAACACCACGAAGTTTTTTTTGCTGAAAGAAAAATCTAACAAATAATATTTACAATTAAAAACAGAAAAAAATATTTTTTCTTTGTGAAAATGTCGGCAAAGAATGGAGAAAGAGACAGACCTGAAAGGCCAAAGAAAGCTCAAGAAGATGCGATGGAAATTAATGAAATGTTGTTACACAGTAAAGAAAAAAAGAAAAGTCCAATAAATAATGAGATGGAGGAGGTCAGTAAAAAGTCCTCAAATAATTCTAGTCATGAAACAGAAGGAGAAGATAATTCTTATGAGGATACACATGACATCTACAGGAAATAAGAGAAAGCAATTGGATCACCTTGAAGGTGAATTCAAAAAGATAAAACCCTCCACTTTTGATGGGGAATCAAAGAATGGTGAGGAAGTTGAAGCCTGGATGCCAGACATAAATAAATACTTTGATATTTATAATCACTTGAGTAATATGAAGGTTAGAATGGCCATTTATAACTTAAAAGTAAAAGCTAGTATTTGGTGGCAAGATCTAAATCTAGCAAAAGGATTGAAAGAAAAACAGATGGAATGGTCGTAATTAAAAAATCATTTCAAGAAACAGTACCTATCAGAGAGTTATTACGAAAGAAAGACGAACAAATTTTAGGAATTGTGATTAGCACAAATGGCTATGGATGATCTGATCAATAAATTCCTAGATCTCTTGAGGTTTGTATCCTATATCAAATACAATAAGGTAAAAATTCAAAGGTTATTAAGTTGTCTACCACAGTATTATAAATACATAATTGAATTTGATAATCCTAAGTCTTTAAATGGGTTATCGAGGAAGGCCCAAATTTGTTATGAACAATATAAACAAATGTATGAAACTCCCAAAGCTTGGAAAGAGAAGAAGTGAGATAAATTAAACAAGCGCAAGAAAGGATTCCAACCGACCTATTTTTGTTACATGAATAAAGGATTCCAAAGGAAGGAGTATCCCTCTAACACACAACATACTCAAGGGGGAAATAAAGCAGTCAATTTGGGATTCAAGAAGGTAGGGTACAATCCTATAGAACCATTGAAATGTTGGGAGTGTGGAGAAGCCCACCTATGGAAAATTTTTCCATGCTTCAACCCATCATCAAGGACTTCAGTTCAAAACTTTCAAGAGGATTCATCCGTTGGAGATATTGGTAGAAACATGCATAGGATCAATGCAATTGTGGATGGCAGACAGAAAGATCATCAATCCACTATTGTGGAAGTTGAAGGTAAACTTCATAATAACAATGTTTCTATATTTATTGACCCATGAGCTAGTTTGAGTTACATTACTCTAACTTAATTAGAATCGAAGAAGTTAAAGAAAGTAAAACATGCAAAATCCTGGTTAGTACAGCTAGCAACATAGACAAAAAGAAAGGTAACATAATTTATTTCTGATTGTGAACTTAGTATAAATGGTCAGAATACACAATTAAATATGAAGGTGTTACCTTTCGGGTCTTATGATATAGTTATCATAATGGACTAGATAGAAATACATAAAGTGATATTAAATTGTTATGAAAAATTATTTGTGTACAATGATGAAAATGATACAACAAGAACAATTCAACAAATCCGAAAACCATTTTTTGTTAGGAAAATATCAACAATGAAATTCAAGAAATGTATTATTAAGGGTTGCAAAGTATATGCTATTCAAGTAACTAATCTCCTATAAGAATAAATCAAACCAAGTTTAGAGGAATTTGCAACTCTTCAGCGGTTTAGAGATGTATTCGTAGAAGAAATACCAAAACTACCTCCAAGGAGAGAGATAGATTTCTCTATCGGTCTACTACCTGGATATGCACCAATATCAAAGGCACCTTATAGAATGAGTGTTCCTGATCTAACAGAACTGAAAATTCAGTTACAGGAATTGTTAGATAAAGAGTATATCAGACCAAGTGTTTCACCTTGGGGAGCACCAGTTTTGTTTGTTAAAAAGAAATATGGAACACTAAGACTATGTATCAATTATCGTCAGCCGAATAAAATGATGGTTAAAAATAAATACCCTTTACCTAGAATCAATGATCGCTTTGACCAGGTGGGAGGAGAAAACATATTCTCCAAGCTAGGTTTGAGATCTGGTTATCACCAAGTCACGATAAAGGACGAAGATGTAAACAAAACAACATTTAGGACACGTTATGGACATTATGAATTTGTAGTGATTCCATTTGGACATACTAATGCGCCAAAAAAAATTATGTGCTTGATGAATACTATATTCAACCAATATTTGGATAAATTCGTGTTGGCTTTTATCAATGATATTTTAATCTATTCAAAAACTGAAGAGGAACATGAACAACATTTGAAAATAGTATTAAAGACTTTAAGAGAACATAAGTTGTATGCTAAGTTTGATAAATGCAATTTCTACCAAAGGAAGATAGAATATTTAGGGCATGTAATATTAGAGGATGGTATTGCAGTAGACTCGGAAAAGATTAAAGCCATTATAGAATGGCCTATCCCTAAATACGTAGCAAACATAAGGTCATTCATGGGGATTACCAGTTATTACCAAAGTTTTATCAAAGGATTTTCCATAGTTGCCTATCCAATTACATCATTACAGAAAAAGGGAATAAAATTTTATTGATCTCAAAAATGCCAAGACATTTTTGATAGACTAAAATGACTACTAACTACAACAACAATCCTAAAAGTAGTAGATATAGATAAAGACTTTACAGTTTGTGTGGATGAAGGTAAAGAGGGATTAGGATTTCTAACACAGGATGGAAGCGTCATCTATTATGAATCATGAAAATTTAAAAAACATGAATGAAACTACGTAACTCACGATCTAGAATTAGCAGTTGTGATTCATGTATTAAAAATGTGGCTCCATTATTTAATGGGAAGAAATTTATGTTACTAACATATAACAGTGGTTTAAAACATTTGTTCAGTGAACATGATCTCAATGCAATACAAGTGATATGGTTGGTGTTTTTAAGTGAGTTCTATTTTGAAGTACGACACATTAGGGGAAAAAAAATAAGGTTGTAGATGCACTAAGTCGAAGGACTAATGGTATTTATGAAGTAATTATCAACAAAGAAAAAAATGATATTGAGAATAGGATAAAATCTGCAAGAAATGATGAAAATTACATCAAAACAACATAGCAGTGGAAAGGAAATGAAGAAAATATGCACAAAATAGACCTCAGTATAGAAAAGAATGGGTTGTTAAGGTTCAAAGACACGTTATATGTACCTAACTCTACTGAATTGAAGACAATAATTTTGGATGAGTTGCACAAACATCCATATTCTAGTCATCCATGATACTAGAAAATGATAACAACCTTAATGAAATAGTTTTATTGGCGTAACATGAAAAATGAAATAGTTGAATACTTGTCTAAATGTATAGATTGTCAATGGGTAAAGGATGAGCATCAACATCCAGCAGGTCTGTTACAACCTTGGCCTATACTCGAATGGAAGTGGGAAATTATTTCAATGGACTTCATCATAGGTTTTCCTAAGACTCAAAGAAAAAATGATTCAATTATGGTAGTAGTTGATAAGCTAAGTAAGTCTTCACATTTTATACCTGTGAAATCTACTTACAAGGAGATTAATATCGCTAAATGTTTTATGAAAGAAATATTTAAATTGCATGGAATCCCTAAGATGGTGATTTCAGATAGAGATGTCAAATTTACATCCAATTTTTGGAAATAATTGTTTGCAGGCTTTGGTACTAATTTGAATTTCATCACAAGTTACCATCAACAAATGGATGGGAAAAAAAAATGAACAAATCAAATTATTGAACACATGTTACATATGTATGTAATAACAAAACCAATTAAGTGGGAAGAATATCTGCACCTAGTTGAGTTCACATACAATAATGGGTATCAAGCATCAACTAAGATGAGTCCCTTTGAAGTTTGATATGGAAGGAAATGCACAACTCCGATCAGTTGGTATAATCCAATTGATAGGATTATGTTTGGACAAAAAATGCTCCAAGAAATGGAGAGAATGGTAAATATGGTACAACAGAACATGAAAGAGGCACAATATCGAAAGAAAAGCTATGCAAATCTAAAAATGAGACATCAAGAATTCAAAATTGGGGAGAATGTATATCTAAAAGTCAAAGCAAGGAGAAGCTCCCTAAATCGAGGAATTTTTTCCAAGTTGGCACCAATTTTTGTGGTCCCTTCGAGATCTTAACTCGAATCGGACTAGTGGCATATCAACTAGCACTTCCTGCATATTTAAAAGTTCATAATTTTTTTCATGTTTCATTATTAAAAATAAATATTCACGATCCTACTCACATCATTGATTAGAACATGGTGTAGGTGGAACCAAAACGAGAGTTCCAAGAGGAACCTCTGCATTCTAGATAGGAAAGAAATAATACTTCAGAACAGATACATCACCCACGTAAAAGTGCAATGGAAGCACTTTGGTCCTATGGAGGCCACTTGAGAATTGGAAGAAGATATGAAAAAATATTATCCAATTTTGTTCCAATATATGATTGAACACCGAGGACAATGTTATACTTAATGGGGAGAGGATGTGATATCCTCAAATTATTTAAAAATTAATATTTTCAAAGTTGTGTTAAAAAATAATTTCCATTTATGGAAATTCGAATTTAGATTTATGGAGATATGTAATTATTACTTTATGACTGTTGGAAAAAGGTTTGATTTTCCAACTCTCCATTTTTTATGGACACGTGTTTGATAAAAAAAAATCAATAAATTAAATTCTCGAATACAAATGGAACAACTAGATTAAAAATAAATGACTTTGACTCCATGAGTGGGGAATGGGTTTGAGTTAACTTGGAGCTAATTTTTACAACTGTCAGAAGTTGAGTTTTGTCACTAGCAGCCCTTAGAAATCAGGGATTTGTAAAGTTGTGAATTTCCCAAGGAGGGAAAGGAAAGGAAATACCTAGGCATGAGATAAATACAACATATTTGGGAGGCACAAAGATTCCTAGTATGTTGGGAAGGATAAGTTGTTTGTTGTTATGAGCACATCTGGTTTTAGGAAGAAAAAAAATCTGAAACGGTTCAAAGAGAAAGTGGCTAAGGAGTGATGCTCAATTCTACCTTATAGAGTCATGGTCATGCTAGGGGGTGATCAGGACAAGTATAGTGTGGGTGTTTTGTATATACGGTTGGGTGGAACGTGGTTGTTCCATTTTTTTTTCCAGCATCAATTGTTCATATATGTATCTTAACTATGTGTTTTCATTTCTTGAAGTGTTACGTGGTTGATGATATGTTTATATATATATATATATATATATGACAATTTGTATAAGTGCTCCTCATTTCATTGATAAATGTGTGTATTATCCACTATTTTAAATATCTGTTAATATTTTTATGATATTCTATATATATATATGTGTGTGTGTGTGTGTGTGTGTATAAATGATTATATGCATATGTGCACTTCATGGCCTTGATAGATTTGAGGATTTATCCACTATTTTAAATATCTGATAATATTGTTTTTTGAGGTGTTATATGTGAAATGGATGTATATATGTGTGTGTGTGTGTGTGTGTGTGTGTGTGTGTGTGTGTGAAATGGATATATATATTTATATATAGATATAATTTTTTATGGGCGTGCCTCATGGACATAGTAGATTATTTGATTTATCTACTACCGAAATTACTGCATACAAACAAATGCTTTCAGAAAAGAAATAAGTGAAACCAATACAAACAAATTTTATCGAAGTAAAACAAGCGAACTATGTAATCTCACTTCATCTTATATAGTTTGAACTAGTGATGTAAAGAGATACTTATACAGTCTTAAAAGGGTACAAAACAAGTAATTTTAAGAGTCCCTGTTATACACATATAATTGTATACATTAGTGAAAGTGGTGATATGATACAACATAACTAAGAGGATGTTATGATCAATTCATCCATGCATATTTGTAGGTCACTTTTTTATGAGTGTAGGTCGAGTTATACATGCCAAATAAAGTTTTGGTAACCTTCAAAGAATATTTAAATAACATCAACTCTATATAAAAGAGGTAAGCGAATGCAAGACTCTGGTTCACACTATAGAATAATTTCTCAGCAAGAAGAGTATTGCCTAAGTGGAACCTAAAGTACCTTTTCTGAGACGAGCGTTCCCCTTCGTGGATTTTGCGGTATCTGAGTTCAACCTCCAAAAGAAACAATGACTTGATTACGATATTGTTATATTATAATCGAAGGGAATAAGATAAATCAAGATGAGGAAGGGACATGTACTTAACTAGAGACTGTCCATCCATTCGTTCCTTGCAAAGTGAAGTCTGTGAATCGAGAGGAGGAGTGTGCACACAATAGGTTGATGGGTTCCCTCGCAAGAATAGGGACCCATCATCAAATGTATATCCATAAAATAAATCAACAAAATTTACAGAGAGCAATGGTAATATCTAGTTACAGTGGAGCCCCATACAAAGATAAAAACCCTACGATAAGTAATTGCGAGGTTTTTGATAGAGTAAGACAAATTACGAGTGCATCACATAGTTAAAATTAACTACGGTAGTTTGAAGAACAATCACAATGTATTGTTTTGAACCATTGCATTAACAAAAGAAAATAATATCGGGAACAATACCAATCAAATGAATTAATCCATAAATGAAATAAATTCAAAGCCCAGTTACAGAGGATAGCTACTGAGATTACTTTTCTTACAATGACAATGAGGGATTTCAAGGAACCAGAGCTATCATAGTTTTCTCACAAATTAAAACAAATGAACCCCTTGCCTTAGTAAACCAAAAGGTAAGTGAATGTATTATAGAAACAATGAGTACGTTTAAAGAAGTAAAAAAAACCGTCAAAATCTCCTTCACGGTACCAACAAAACCCTCACCATAGAGTAAATTATAGAAATGCTACATTTATTTCTTATTGAAATGGAATGAAAATAATACTGAGGGCTTATGGTCCCTTACAAGAAAAGAAGCAGGAGAACCTAAGTAACGATTATCCAATGGTGATCGAGGATTCTCTATAAAAATATTGGATACTCACCTCGACTTTTGGAAATAAAGAAACTATATGTACAAGGATTAACTAAAGATCGACTTAAAATTTCCATGCACAAAATACCCATTGTACAGATTATGAAATCACAAATACACTTTCACGAGTTTAAGTTGGGGCGATAAAAACACAAGATATGGAGTTTGGGGCATACGAGCGTTATAACTACGATTAATGGAAGGGTGTATGTATTCAGAACCTTTAAAGAAATTAGGGAGAAGAGTAAACAAGATGTAAATTTATCTAACATAAAGTAAAGAAAACAAGGGAACACTCTATGAGAACCTCATTCAAATAAAGTATCAAAACTCCGAGAAATTAGATGTGAATTTAAGGAATCACCAATACTCATGTTCGTCAGGGCTCACGGGTACCTCCATGGTTCTACAGAGAATATTAGTTACTAGGTTTGTGATGGGGAAGTGAAAGAGTTAGCAGAGAAGCGTAAGGGAGAGCCTTCCTTTGGATGATTACGGGCCTCGATCCCATCGGTCGTAATGGAGGAAATGACAGAGGGTATGTTCGCTTGTGACCATCTGAAGATCGTGAAGTGGAGGGTCGACAGTGGCCTAGTTTCTGAGGTGTCAAATATCATAGGTATCCGGGAACTAAGTAGACAGTGACATAACCTACCACGACTTTAATGCATTAACATCGACTGCCCTGGCTCCTGGTTCGAGGTCATAGTGTCTGTCACCCCACGCCTATGACACTTACCATAACATTACATCATGGGTTTGGGCTATAGTCTGTATAGTGGGTTATCGTATGCATGGAAATAAAATCTAGTTGCTACCTAGGACTTGGAATCTCATGTAAACCCTTGTGTAGGTAGATTTTTTAATGTAAATCGTTATGGGTAGAACTCTTATTACAACTTTATTAATTTAAAAAGTTATGAGGATATTTTGTTATCGTTAATGGTAGGGGTTCTCATAGTTTAGGATTTAATGGATATAGAAGAATCCTTAAAGTTCTATACGATAGTAGGGTAATGATATGTAAAAGTATATTTATGGGTAGCACATTATACCTCCCTTATGGATAACATGTTTTAGCTTTAATGTTATAGGTCATGTATTTTGGGTTGTCTTATAGTTTTTTTTAGGAATACAAATATTATGCAAAAATTTGTCGTGCTGCCACAATAATAAATTAAGAAGGTTTATGAAGGGATTTAAATAATATATGAGTAATAAATCCCTTTCTTGGTGAGTAGTCTAAAAAAAAATTTAAAATTCAAAATCAAGGAATGGTGTCAAGTAATGAATGTTTGAAACCAATAAAGAAGCGAATGGGTAGAAACCTTGGACATAATTATAATGTAGTTCATAACACGTTGATCGAGGTGGATATTGGTGGCCATCCACCTATTCCACTGGTTCAAAAAACAGTTTTCCACCTTGGCAGTTTTTCGACATTTTTTCGGGTTCCAAACATCTCGGGCCATTTTGAGGCCCTAAACGACGTTTTTTGGGATTTGGGGCCTAGGTTATTATTGGAGGCAATTACCTCAATGAGTGGAAAATTTTTCTTCTCGGGTAGAACTTTCCAACGGGCTATTGTGCGCCTAAAACGAAGATTGTATGCAAAAGTTACGACCTCGGGAAGTTGATGTACTAACTTACCCAAACGGGGTCCACATGACTTTTGGGGCTTCATATCCTAGGGTTAGGTTTTTGAATGTCTAGGGTTTTTGACATTCCTGTTTATTGTAAAAGGCCTTCAGAGCCTCATTGTAACCATCTTCTTGCGAATGAGTGCAACTGTCACATCTCTTCTCAGAGATAAGCCACCACCATTCTAGCAATCTTGTTTTCCACTGCATTTTACAGTTTGAGATTATTTCCTTATTGAATAGAAAACTAGGTTTACTGCATCTCTGTTACTCTGTGTTAAGCATCTGTTAATAATCTGTAGTCATTTTTTTATGCTCGCAAAATGTGGATCAATGGTATCAGAGCAGTCTGCTCCTTATCGTCTTAATGCATGTCCCCAACGAGGTTAGAGTACAAAGAATTGGGTCTTGAGCTTGGTTCTCTTGAGGACAAACTCTCCTTCACACCTAAGAGAACTCTCATGGAAATAGAAAATAAATATGATAGGACAAAATATCCCTTCAAAATGTTTCTTGAGGAATCCCTCATGCAACATAGGAATGAGATGATGGATAGTTTCATGTAAATTCTTCGACAGCTACCAATAGGTGACACATCTTCTTCTAGCAGAGTTTCCGCCCCCTTCAAGGTAAAAATAAACTCTGATATTCATGCATTTGAAGGTTAGATAGACACAGATGCTAAAGACAAGTGGTTGAATCTACTAGAAGTGTATTTTTCTGTCCATAACGTTTCGAATAGAGAAAATATTACTTTTTCACTCCTCAAAGTCATTCCCCATGTCAAAGATTGGTGGGAAAATTTCTTTGAGAAAAAGGAAACAGAGGAACCCTCATTATTTACAGTCACGACCACCTGGGAATCCTTCAGGGATGTTATTAAGGAACAACACTACCCTATTGGAAGCTATGCTGACTTGTATACCAAATGAACCACACTGCGGCAAGAAAGAGACCAAGGAGTGTCATAGTTCACAAATATCTTCCATACCTTGCGCACCAATATGGGTATCAAAGATTCAGAGAGACATTTGGTGCTCAAGTATCGCAGTTCTCTACATAGATACATTCAGACCGAAATGGAATTTTTTGACATCTTGTCTTTGGGCACGACCTACCGATATGTCGTCAAAATCAAGAAGAAGCTCAAACAAAAGACGCAACAATTTGGGCCTATGAACCCCTCACAGCAAAATCCAGGAAAGGTCAGTCCCAACCCATAGAAAAAAATACAGAGAAAATATAGACAGTATCAGGACAACCTGTCCAAACCGCAAGAAAATAAGGACACCGGAAAGACATATAAAGATACCAAGAAGTAGTGTGACTTCCATAAGAGCCCTTGGCATAACACTATTGACAACCTCTCAAAGGATTCATTGGTGGCTGAACTAAAAGCCTCTGAATAAGATGTGGGTTTTGACTTTGAGTCAGAACCATAAAGGGGAAGACAAATCATTGATGTGGAACCCAGTGCCACCGTTTCTACCACCAAGCTCAATCCTGGTGAACAAGACAAGACAAAAGGAGAGTGCCTAGATTCCATTCACAGATGTGGGTAAAATTCACCTGACTACACTTCATCGTTGATAGCAGTAGCCAAAAGAACCTCATCTCAACAGAGGTCGTCAAGAGATTGGCCTTCTGGACAATGCCTCACCCACATCCCTACACCATTGGATGGCTCCGCCAAGGAAGCAATCTCTACGTCAACCAACAGTATCGACTTTCGTACAACATCAACCCCTTCAAAGACGAGTTATTTTGTGATCTTGCTCCTCTCAAAGTTTTTGATGTTCTTTTGGGCAAACCTTATTTATGGAAATTTCATGTTGTATATGAGTCTAAGCCTTGTAGTGTTATTATTACTTTGAACAGGAAATTGTATAGGATACCCGAGGAGGTCCCACCTAGTGTTATTTCCTTGATCTCGACCAAGCATTACAAGAAGTTCATCTCTCAGACGGGGAAGTTTGTCTTCTTCATGACTCTATCTCAGAATGAGCGAAAGATTATAGCCACATCCAGGCTCTCTGTAGCCAACCTCTCCACACAGAATAAGTAAGTAGATAAGGTCATGGAATAATACTTGGGATGTATTCTCCTCACCTACCGGGGTACCTCTGCACTGTCAGGTCAAGCACCCCATCAATATGACCCTCGACGCATCGCTACCCAATGGGCCAGTATATCGTCGCTCTCTATTATAGAATGAGGAGATCAAGCGATATATCCAAGAAATGCTCCACAAGGGGAACATCTATCCCAGATCATCACCTTGAGGGATCCCAATCACGTCGGTATAGAAGAAAGATGGAACTTGGTGACTCTACATTGATTACCAGGCCCTGAATAAAATTAGTCAGAAATCAGTACCCAATTCCCCGAATCGATGACCTCCTTGATCAACTCACGGGGGAAAAATACTTCAGTAAGATTGATTTGAAGATTTTCTACCACCAGGTCCCAAAAGAAGAGACAGATGTATGGAAGACCGCCTTCAAGTCAAAGGAAGGCCTTTTTGAATGGTTGGTCATGCCCTATGGTTTGAAAAATTCTCCAACCACTTTCACGAGGATGATGGAAGATATCCTATGACCATTCACCAATACTTTTGTAGTGGTGTATCTAGATGGAATTCTTATTTACAGCAAGACTTGGGCAGAACACTTGCAACATATTCAATAGGTTTTGCACACTCTGCAGTAGCACAAGTTATACACCAACTAGGAAAAATGATTCCTCATCATGGATAGGGTCCATTACCTAGGCTACATCATTGATCAGCATGGCATACATGTGGATCCAACTAACATCCAAGCCATTCGTGATTGGACAGCCCCAACCAAACTCACTGAGCTTCGGAGCTTCTTGGGCCTTGCCAATTTCTACCGCAGGTTCGTGTTGGGATTCTCTCATATTGCATGGGCCCTCAGCCAAATAACCATGGGCGGAAGTAAGGCACAATTTGCGTGGGGCCGGTACCAACAAAAACTATTCGATGATTTGAAGCAGCTCTTGTGCTCAGCCCTAGTACTTTCACTACCATACCTACAACAACTCTTTGAGATCGAGACATATGATTCAGACTATGTTGTGGGAATCGTTCTCACTCAGCATGGCCACCCTGTGGCCTATCATAGTGAGACACTATGAGATGTTGTATGTAAGTACCCTACTTATGACAAAGAAATTTACTCGATTGTGAAAGCCTGCCGCCAGTGGAGACATTACATTCTTGGGAAGGAGACATTCATCCACACTAATCATAAGCCACTGTAGTTCATGCAGACACAAGGAAAATTGTAGAATGAACGCCATAAAAAGTGGTCAACATACTTGCAGCAATTCCACCTCAACATCAAGTATAAAACAAGAATCACCAACCGCATCATTGATTGCCTCAACAGACCTCTAGTCACGACACTCACCATGGTGCTAGACTCTTGTGGCCATGAGACCTCTGGATGGACCCAACTCTATGAGACAGACCCAGACTTCACCATCCCCTACCAAATGTTGGGTGCAAACACATTTGTCGATAATTTCCATCTTTGGGATGGGTTTTTGTGTCGTCTGGGCCATATCTGCGTTCCATCAAGAGAGCGAGCGAAGCTGATATCGAAATCCCACTACATTTTGGTGGAAGGAAACTTCGACGTCGAAAAGACAATGGTGATGCAACAAAAAAATTTCTACTCGCTGAAACTTCAACATGAGGTCAAAAAGTATATCGGGTCCTGCAGTTCATGTGCTATTGCAAAATCAACCACTAAGAAACAAGGCCTATACACCCCTCTTACTACTCTTCACAGGCCATGGGAATCCATCCCAATGGGCTACATGTTGATCCTCCAATCCACCAAGTGGGGAAAAGACTGTGCTTTTTTGGTTGTTGATTGTTTTTCTAAGATGGTGATTCTAGTTTCCTGCAATAAGAGCATCACAATAGAGGCCACTCCCAAGCTCTTCTTTGAACGAGTCTCGATACATTTTGGAATCCCACAAACCATTGTCTCAGATCAGGATAGTCGATTTCTCAACACATTCTGGTCGATCCGTTGGTCACTGTTGGACACCAAGCTCACCAAATCCACGACCTTCCACCTCGAGAGAGATGGCCAAACCAAGGTCGTAAATCGAATGATCATTCATATCCTACACATGTATAATTCCAAGCACCCTCGCACATGGGATGAGACTCTTCCCTATGTCCAACATATCTACAGTCGAGCCCTGCATAGTTCAATCGACCACATCCCCTTTCAGGTGGGGTTGGGATTCCAACCATTGGGTCCCATAGATGTTTCACTTCCCCTTCTGGTCACTTCAACCGACTCATCTCCTTCTCCTACTGAAGCTGACAAAGCCACTAGATTCATTGAGAAGATCTGACACATCCGCCCACAGGTTCAAGATATCCTACATAAGTCCAATGACAAGTACAAGCAGTGCCATGATCAACATTGGGTGCCACATAAGTTTTAGGTGGGAGACAAAGTTTGGTTGCACTTGCAGAAACAAGGACCTGCAAAACTCCATTGGAATATTCGCCCACTTCGTTATGGGTCGTACACCATCACCAAGGCTATGGTGGATAATGATTTTGAACTTAGCATTCATCATTTCCTTGTCTTTCACCCGATTTTCAATCTGGATCTCCTTCGGCCTTATTTCCCACCATTATTGGACACCTCAGAAGTAGCAAAACCACTGACACCCACATAGCTCAACCCCAATTGCATACAACAGGCACCGACCAATGATTATATTGTGGACATACATATCAAGGGAACTCGAGAGAAATATATCCAGCTTTATCGAGTCATCAAAACAGGGCATCTCTTGCACCAAGGCAAGCGGCTCACCCAGGGACAAATTCAGCAGAAATTTTGTCATCTGATGGGGGAACTCAATGCAATGGAGACCATTGCTTCCTAAGGAGGGAGGATTGATCCGGGTGGATATTGGTGATCACCCACCTACTCCACTTTCTTGGAAAACAAATTTCCACCTTGGCAATTGTTCACTAGTTTTTCGGGTTCCAAACTTTCAGGGCCGTTTTGAGGCCCTAGACGACGTTTTTTGGGATTTCGGGCCCAATTGACTTTTGAAATATTTGATCTCGACCAACCAGAGATTTTTCTTCTCAGTTATACCTTTCCAACGGGCTATCGTGCACCTAAAACAAAGATCGTATGCAAAAGTTACGACCCCTGGAAGTTGATGTACTAACTTACCCAAACAAAGCCCACGCTAATCTCCTAGGGTTAGGTTTTTGGATGTCTATGGTTTTTTACATTCCTGTTTATTGTAAAAGGCCTTAAGAGCCTCATTGTAACCATCTTCTTGCCAATGAGCGCACTGGTCACATCTTTTCTTAGAGATAAGCTACCACCATTCGAGCAAGCTTGTTTTTCGTTGCATTTACAGTTTCAACTTATTTCCTTATTGAATAGAAAACCAGTTTTACTGCATTTCTCTTACTCATATCTGTTAATAATCTGTAGTTATTTTGTTCTGCTCATAAAATATGGATCATAAGTCTCATAGTTATTTTCCCCTCTATAATATATATTTTTTTGGGCTAATTTTGAAGTATATTACATGGTATTGCTTAAGATCAATTATCAACATTCATTAATGATCATGGTGTTACCTGATAGGTTGAGAATCTGGTCTTTGATAATAAATAATTCTTCAACATCCCATGAGTATGTGTTTGCAAAGTTCCTTTTTCATGTAGAATTTATTTAGACCCAGTCCCTTTTTCTTTCAGTTCATGTCCAATTTCATTTTATGATCATAACAATTTCTCCATTAATTATTTCTCATTGTATTTTATGTAAACTTACTAACTTTCGAGTATACCATACTTCTTTAACTCAATGGAGACGGTTACCTTAGAATGCTATTTTTCTTTATTTATTTTTACTCCATTTCAAATCTCCTAGCCAATTCATAGGCTACTACCTTACTAAATTACATAACCTACTCCTAGACTTTCATTTAACAAATTATATGTTTGACTCATATAATTTTTCAAATTATTATTATTATATATATATACTATAATCCTATCAACTTCGTTAATACTTATCCACCCATACTATACCATAAGAATTGAGATTTTACTGAAATTGTGGAAATATAATATTCATACTCTATACATTTGTTTACGTTGTTTCAAGTTACCAGTTACAATCGTATGATTTAACCTCTCATGGATCCGAGATACCCTATCGACCTAGCTTCATAGCTATGGTTCATTTACTTGTCACACATACAGTAGGACTCATTGTTTTCAAAATCATTGGTCATTAATAAGACTTCAAGTGAAGTCTAGTTGGATCACCTAAGTGTCCTTCGCAAACAAAGTTAACATAGCCACGTACTAAGACTCATAACTCTTACGGCCAGTACTTTGTCCTTCAGTATTCTACCCATCGATACGACTTGGCTTCGGTATGGCTCTCCAACTCATTGTTACAGGAGTTTATTATGGAAGGAAAAGCTCCGCGGTCTGTCTCAACCACCAGGGTTTTATTAACAGATTCATGTTTATTAAGGATGAAATCATTTACAACTTCGAAGATAAGCTATGGTAAGATTTGTTCAATAATTTAAAATATTCAAATACTCAATAAAAAAGGGATATTACTTCCTCCCCCCTTGAATTGAACACCATCCTTGGTGTTCCCAACTTAGAATCTCATCTATCCAAGATCTTGATGGCTTCTTCCATTTCAAGTGGGACTAAAGTGTCTCCACTGCACTTTAACCTGAGAGAAAACTCAGTTCTTCACAACAAAATCTTCTTCATGTTGAGAATGCATATAACCTGAGAGAAAACTCGGTTCTTCGCAACAAAATTTCTTTCATGTCGAGAATGCATAACAGTTCCACCAACTCACCTTCGGGTTCTAGTTCCACCAACTCACCTTCGGGTTCCATATGAATCACTTCAAATGGACCACAATATGTTGGTGATGACTTGGAACTCCTTCCTAAATTGAATGAACTATTTATGGGTTTAACATTTAGATAGACATGATCTCCCACAGTTTATTATGCATGTACCTTTTTTAAATCTTCAAAACTTTTTACATTCTTCTTTTCTTTTTGAATAATTGTTTCCATTTATTTTAACATCTGTTCGTGAACACTTAGAGACTAATTCTATCAAACAGATTGTCCCAACTAACATGTGTTTTCTACTTCCTTCTATACATCACTTCAAAGGGAATCATGTTTAATGATGTCTCATAACCATTGTTGTATGAAAATTAAACCAAGTGAAGGAAATCTTACCACTTTTTGGGGAAGTCCATTACTTACATTCACAACATATTCTCTATTATTTGGTTAGCTCTTTTGGTATGACCATCGGTTTTTGGATCATATGTGGTACTACAATTCAATGTGGTGTCCAAACCAATGAACAAACTTTTGCGAAAGGTTGAAGTGAACTTCCCATCCCTATCTCAAATGATATTTTTGGGTAAACGAAGTAATATAAAAATTTCTTTCATGAAAATCTTTGCAATGTTTATGGCCTTCTGAGTAGATTTTATAGGGATAAAATGTGCATCTTTGGTGAGTTTATCTACTACCACCATTATTGAGTCATTATGGTTCTTACTTATAGGTAGTCCTGTAATAAAGTCCATACTAATCACTTCCCATTTCAACTTAGGAATCGGTATAGGCTGTAGTAATCCTACAAGGTGATGGTCCTCAACTTTAACTTGCTAACACTCTAGGCATCAATCTAGGCAATTACCCACTTTTGTTTTCATGGTATTTTGGTCTTTTAGAAACTATGGTGTCCTTAATATGGTTTCTTATGTACTTCCACTAAAATCAAGTTTTTCAATTCCATGTTGTTTGGGACACAAATTCTACCTTTGTATTGTACTAGACCCTCTTGATTATAAATAAATTTTAAATCATCCCCTATGGAATTATCTTTTCAATTTTTTTCTCTTATTTTTTGTAATCATCACTTTCAGCTGTCCATTTAATTCTTTATTTCAAATCATATTGTACATAACTACTAAAAATTGCATTTGATTTTATGCTAAGTGCATATGCTATCTTATTTTCTCTTCGTTTAATATGTTTTATTTCAAAATCATATTCTCTAAGCAAAGATAAACATCTACCTTATGGTGAATTTAAATTTTGTCATTCAAAGAAGTAATTAAGGTTGATATTATCAGTTTTTAATAGAAACCTCTTACCCAACAAGTAGTTTCTGTTGGAAGATTGATTGTTGTCATTGATGTCAACCCTAGTCATGGGTTTTGGACCGCAAGATTGATAAAGGTATTTGGACATGAAGGAAAATGCACATGCATATACAACACCCATGAATGGCTAGTTTACATCATGTTGTTTCCGGTGGTATGTGGCACGTCACGTGGATCCTCATGGTTGAGGAGAAATGAATTTTTGAAGATGACAAAGTGAATTGAAAAAGGAAGTACATGTAGGCCCTGAAAATAATTAAAGAAAATAATTACAAATTAAGAAAGTGTCAGGTCAACCCTAATGTTAAAAGGAAGTGACATAAATGGTATAAATAAATATCATTATACATTCATTTGATACAAGTCGAATTTCAGAGGGAATAAGAAGCAAAAGAAGGCCGGATTTCAAGGGAGGATGAAGTCTTTTGGTGATGTGTTCTAAGGTATTTTATTTTCAGGTCATCTTACCATTTTTGCTATAACTTTTTTTCTAGAAAGATTCAGATGGTGAAATTGCTATGGTAGTGAAAAGACATATCAGGGTACCTCTGGTAAAAATTTCAGCTCTTGATTCGCTATAATTATGGAGATACACTCTGTGGAATATAGGGTTTGTGACGAGTCCTGAAACTAGTCAATAAACAATTGTTCTGGGTAACAAAGTCATAACTTTTTCATACAGACTCCAAATGCAGTGGGACCACTTCCATTGGAAATAGTACGGACTTTAGTTTCTTGTGTGTGAGTTTTAGAATTAGATGTTAAATATTGAGCGCGGGGCTGCTGTACAAGTTGGGTCTTCTAAACAGACCAGAATTGAATAAAGTCTACCATTCTTTCTATAACCTCTTTTTGGGGAGGATTCAAGGAGTGAAAATTAGAAAAGTTTCGGAGAATACATTGAGTAAAATTATCTATAGGATCAGAGTACTCCAAGAATTGAATAATTGCAGAAATTGAAGAAGTCTCAGAAAGCATTATCAGCTTCTATGTGATGATTGGTTGATAGTGATGATTTAATGTAAAGTTTTATTATCTCTCATATATTCTTGGGTGGAAGGAAGGGGCAAGGATAGAGAGTTCAAATCTCTCTTGATATTGGAGGATTGTATCTTCCTCTTGGAGGTTTATCCCTCCCTTTACATTTGGAAGCTATAGCTACCTTTGGAAGTCATTACTTCCCTTGAACAAAAACTATTGATTATTTCTCATATATTGTGCATGGTGTATTGTGGTGTATTGGTGTAACTCATATACTATTGTTCATTTCTCATTGGATATAATTGAATAGTTTAAGTATAAGTTGAAAAAGGTTTTTAAATTGTACTGGATACTGATTCACCCCCGTCTTAGTATCAACAATTGGTATCAGAGCGTGTTACCTTCAGTACAGTTTAACCACTGTAAGGAAGATCCTATGCAGAAAATGAAGGAAACATTCCAAATGGGATTCCACCATTTGATGGAAGCAATTTTGAATACTGGAAAAATAGAATGGAAACTTACTTGAAAGCTCTTGGGGCAGATGTTTGGATCTCAGTTGCTTCAGGATATAATGCTTCGAAGAAACC
>ML804528.1:12291-23550 GCA_009831015.1 Picea engelmannii | reverse complement strand
TCTCAAGCCACAGGTTAATCGCAGGTCCTGCACAAATTAACAAACAAAAAAAAAAATATTAGTTAAATATTTATTAATTAATTAATTGTTATAAATTTTGATTAATTAATTAATTAATTACCTATCACATTCAATTACATGGGTAATAAATTTAAGAGGGTTAATAAATTTAATTTGTTTAATTAAATGATTTACGTATGCGGGAGGGGATAAAACATTAAATAAAAGGATAAGAAACATTAAATAAAAGGATAAGAAACATTAAGTAAAAGGATAAGACATTAAATATAAGGGGATAAGATAATAAATTAAGGGATAAGATATTAATGGGGGAGATAAGGAAATTAATGAAGGCAGGAGAGTCAGTGAAGGGGGAATATGATGGGAAGAGTCTTGCGGGGGAAGGGATTATTTTGGGGAGGAGGAAGAATTATTAGGAGGGGGGAAAAGACAGTATGTTGGAGGTGATTATTTTTCTGGTGTGGGGAGTTTGTTTTATGGCTTTTTGGTGAACCAAAAGTAGGGGGCACTGGTTTTGCTGGGGGTTTTGGGCACGGGGGCCAGGATATCCATACTGTATTCTAGAGCTAGGAAGCCGGATAGGCTGCTCCTAGCTGGTAGGGAGGAAACACGGTTTGGGCAGAGTTGGTCAACACATCAGGTAGCAGTAAAGCAGCAGGCTAGACAACGAGGTCAATGGAGAAATTAGCATCAGCAAGAGGTAATTAAATTTTATTATGTTAAGTTATTTTCATTTTGTTAAGAAATTGTTGTCATTAATTAATTTAACATGATTATATGTTGAATGAAAGAAATTACTGAGTTTTCTGCGTAGAAGAAGAATTTTACTGTTTCAATTTATGGTTTTAATAGAATTGAGTTAATTAGGTCTCTACACTATATATGAAGAAAGATCAATGGAGCATGCTTTGAGATCCCAACTGTGTGCTACCAAAAGTAGAGGGAGAGGAAGGTCTTAAAATCGTGGAAGAGGAGGTCGATTTTTTGGTCGAAGGGACAATAGAACTGAATCAGTGTCTAAGGAGAAGTTGCAGCAGAATCCTCCTAATTTAAGAGGGAGCATAAGCAAACCCTGGCAACAAGAAAATCAGAGGTATGATAAATCTAAAGTACAATGTTATTATTGGAAGAAGTTTGGGCATTTTGCTAACAAATGTTGGAAGAAGTAGGCAGATGTTGGAAAACAGTCTGCACATATCACAAATGAGTCTGAGGATGATCAAAATCCTGTGTTCTTGACTTGTAATGTCACCCAGGAAAGTGCTAATGATATTTGTTTTTTGGATAGTGGTTGCAATAACCACATGACTTGTAATAAGGATCTATTTTCTTCTATTGATACTAGTATTAAGTCTAAAGTAAAACTTGGAAATGAATGTAAGGTTACAGTTAATGGTAAAGGTGTAGTTCTAATTTACACTCAGAATAATCTGAGGAGAAATATTGACGATGTTTATTTCTTGCCTGGTTTAAAATGCAATCTTATTAGTGTTGTACAGTTGTTGGAGAAAAAATACAGAGTGTTCTTCAAGAATAAGGTATGTACAATCTATGATAAATTACCCAACAAACAGTTGATTGCAATAGTAGAGATGACCAATAATAGAATGTTTCCACTTGTTATGATAAATGATTTGAGTGGTTCTTTGAATTCTTATAAAGTTGGAAGTTTAGGTAAATCTTGGTTATGGCATTTGAGATATGGTCATTTACATTTTGGTGGCTTAGATCTATTACAGAAGAAAAATATGGTAAATGGGTTGCCTTGTATCCAGCAACCTGCAAGCTCTTGTGAGAGTTGTATACTTGGGAAGCATCACATAGAGAAATTTGTTTCAGGTGTTTCCTACAGAGAAAAATCTCCATTGGAAATTGTCCACACGGATTTGTGTGTACGTATGCAAACACCTTCTTTGATTGGTAATGTTTATTTTATGACTTTTATTGATGATTTCAGTAGGAAGACTTGGTTGTATTTGTTAAAGAAGAAATATGAATCCTTTGAAGTTTTCAAGATGTTTAAGTCTATGGTTAAGAATGAGAGTGGTCGAACCATTAAGATAATGAGTTCTGACAGACGAGATGAGTATAAACTGAATGAATTCATTGAATTTTGTGATTTTCATGGAATTAAAAGGCAGTTTACTGCTCGATATACTCCACAGCAAAATGGAGTGGCTGAAAGAAAGAATCAGACCATCATGAATATGGATCGAAGCATGTTGAAAGAGAAGCATATTTCAAATGAATATTAGGGAGATGCGGTTTTTTTCTCTGTCTATATATTGAATAGAAGTCCGACCAAGACCGTGAGGAATCACGTACCTCAAGAAGCCTTGGACGGTAAGCCTTGCAATGTTTCTTATTTCATAATTTTTGGATATGTAGCATATGCGCATGCACCTAAAGAAATGAGGAGGAAGTTGGATGACAGAAGTGAGAGATGTATCTTTGTTGGATATAGTGAAGAGTATAAGGCATATAGAGTCTACAGTATTGATAAATATGTTTCAGAGGGAGCTGTGTTACCCCGTGAAGATGATGATGGAGATGAGCACGTTGAAGGTGGTGGACAGTTGGTTCCACATGCATATATGCCTGCAGCGAGAAGTCCTATAAGGGAAGCACCAGATTTCAGCCCATCTCAATTTAGAACGCCAAGAACTCATGAGCGTGGTGAGCCATCTTGACATGGTGGACATCAAACAGATTCACAAGTAAGTAGCGAATCAAATCCTACTTTAGCTTCAATGGAAAACATATTTAAAGGTCAGAAGACTAGAATCTTAAGAGAATTATATGATCATAGTGAAGAAGTAGATCCGATTTCAAATTTTTCATTAATGGCATGTGATCCTGTAAATTTTAATGAAGCTGCTAAAGAGGATGTCTACATAAAAGAAATGGATGAGGAGATTGATTCCATTGAAAGAAATAACACTTGAGATCCTGTCGATTTACCTGAAGGTAAGAAGAGCATTAGTGTTAAGTGGGTTTATAAGACTAAGATGAATGCAGAAGGTGAAGTTGAAAAGTACAAGGCAAGACTTGTAGTTGAGTGGTTTAGTCAACAACTCGGTATTGATTACAATGAAACCTTTTCTCCTATAGCAAGAATTGACACTGTGAGGATGGCCTTAGCTATTGTAGCTCAAAATAAATGGATCGTGCATCAGATGGACGTTAATTCTGTATTTTTGAATGGATGTTTGGAAGAAGAGGTTTATGTAGGACAATCTTCGGGTTATGAGATTGATAAGCATAGAGATAAAGTTTACAAGTTAAAGAAATATTTATATGGATTGAAGCATGCACCCAGAGTTTGGTATAGTAGGATTGATGCGTACTTGATTAGTGTTGGATTCAATAGAAGTCCAAGTGAACCAACTCTGTATACATACATAAACCAGGAAGGTAAAATTTTGATTGTCTGTCTGTATGTTGATGACTTGATTTTTACTGGAGATCTATCTGTAGATGATTTTAAAAATGCCATGAAAACAGAGTTTGAGATGACTGATTTAAGATTGATGAAATATTTCCTTGGAATTAAAGTGGATGAATCTAATGATGACATTTTCATTTGTCAAACTAAATATGCAAATGAAGTATTGAAAATGTTTAGAATGCTCAATTGTAAACCAGCTGCAACACTAATGGAAACTAGTACCAAACTTAGCAAATATGATGAGGGATCATATGTTGATCCAACTCTGTATAAGAAATTGGTTGGAAGCCTTATGTATTTAAGAGCAACAAGACCTGATATTATGTTTGTTGTAAGTTTAATTTCCAGATTCATGGAGACTCCGAAGAGTACTCATTGGCAAGCATGAAAGAGGATCCTAAGATACATTGCTGGAACAATTGATTTTGGTATCCGATACAAATCAAGCTTGAAATTTGAGTTGATAAGATATGCTGATAGTGATTTTGCAGGTTCCATTGATGATAGAAAGAACACATATGGTTATGTGTTCAATCTTGGATCTGGAGCAGTGGAATGGGCATCAAACAAACAACCCATAGTGACTTTATCTTCTACTGAGGCAGAGTATGTTGCAACAGTAGTAGCTCCGTGTCAAGTTGTATGGATGAGAAGAATCTTGAATGAATTATTGCATGAGCAGAATGGTGCAACTCAGATTGTTTGTGATAATAAATCTGTCATTGCACTATCAAAGAATCACGTTTTTCACAAGCATAGTAAGAACATTGATACAAGGTATCATTTCATTCGAGAGCTGGTAAATGGTAAAAAAATTTATGTTCAGTTCAGCAAGTCTGAAGAACAATTTGCAGACATATTTACAAAGCCTTTGGGAAATGAATTGTTTAAAACTCATAGAGATAATATTGGGGTCTACAAGTTGTAATGCTTTGTTAACAATAATCTTGTATTGCATATTTTTTGTTGTTTTGTTTTTGAAATGATTAAGAGGGAGTATGTTGGATAAGTAATCATTTCACCGCCTGAAGAACGACGGATCGATGGTCGTCTTGACCCTTCAAGACTCGAGGATTAAGCACCGATTTACTTATAGCTCAAGCGGTGGCCGCCTTAACCTTTGCAGACCATGAGACACCATCACCGCCTCAATTAAATATTTTCTAAGATCGAAGGGGCAATTTTTGAATTAGGAAATTAATGTTAGTTTTTTTTGTATAAATACCAAAACATGTAATCAAAATGTTATTGTGCATTCGGAGGTATTCTCTCCATTTATATTTTGTTTTTCATTAAGTTTGTAAACTCGTTTTATTTCTTATAAAATTCGTTTAGAGCAAACACAGTAATTTTTTTTGTTTTGTTTTTTTTACCGATTGGGAACCCGGTCCCACATTTATTTCAAGTTTATTTGTTGGTGCGGGTAATCTTAATATAAAATCACATTGAACCCAAGTCAATATGTGATTTCGGCATTCGGAGTTTACTTGTTTAAAACTGAGTGGAGTTTTTTAGTCTCAAAACCCAGAATCCGAAGTGGTGGGCCCAAAGCTTATTCTCATTTCGCAATTCTGCAATTATAGTTATGTTTTGTTTCTGCATTGGGTATTTGTAAATAAACTTATTCGCAATTCAGCAATTATAGTTATGTTTTGTTTCTGCATTGGGTATTTGTAAATACGGAACACGGAATTCCAATAAGCCTCATTTCTCATTAGAGACTTGCTTGTTAAATGTCTGCGGAGTTCTTTTGTTTTACCCGAATTGTTGGGCCCACAACTTGTTCGCAATTCTGCAATGTGCGTTGTGTTTTGTTTTCTTTGTGTTCGGCGTTTGTAATCACCTAAACCCCATCCCGATTGACCTCCGTTTTTCCACAATTAAAACCAATCTCCAATACGATGACATGCAAATAACTGTATCTACACAACTGTTACAGTAACCATCCCATTTGAAATAAATTTATAGAAATAAGTGTTATAATATAACCATGTAATAATATAACCATCTTATTTGGAGTTGGAATTAGAGGTGCGTATTGCCGATAGTGGTTATACTGCCCTTCAAAATCCTCCACCACTTCTTACGCTGTTGGCTCCACCACCGGCTCCTCCTCCACCTCCGCAGCGACCTCCACCACCTGCTCGTCATCCGCCACCACAGCCACCTCCTCCACCGCTGTCTCCTATACCTTCGCTTCCAGTTCCATCATCAGCGCATGAGAAAATCACCATAGACACCATAATCACTGCTGAGAGTACCACCAATACAATCCACGCCTCTGACGATACATGATTCTCAGATATTAACAAATCAAGAGGAGGCCTGACCATTATTAGAGAGTATTCGGAACGTATTGTCACTCACACTGATTTCTCAATTAAATTTTTCAAAACTCAAGAGTTCAGAGTGTAGAATGAATGGGTCAATCTCATGCTTTATTGTAACGTTTATGATTGAGTCTTGACGTACTATACAGTTCGAATATAATATACAGTTCAAAATGTTGTTGTGCATGCATTTTTTATTTTTTCTATATGTATATTATAGTTTAAAAAAATCAAATTGAGGTAATCTATCTTAAATTTAAATTTATCTAATATTTAAAATATGTATTAAATGATAATAAAAATTATAGGTTATCATAATATCAGATGGATAACTTCATGTCACTTCTGTCATGCATTCATCAGCATAGATACATCTTAATGGCGGATCAAAAGTAAAGAAGTATTAAATCTATGAGGGATCTAAGCTGCTTTAATATATTAATTTTAAAGCATTAAAATAATTAATTTATTTTTTAGTAAATTAATATATTTTATAATATATTACTACCTTCATAATCACTACATTGTTTTAGTGATCAATTAATTAATTAAAGTTAGAGAAAATAGAAATATAACAAATTCAAAACAATAAATATATTTTAATATATTAAAATATTATATATAAAAATATTTGATTTTTTAAATAATAATACAAAATGAGTAGACAGAATGATTAAAAACATGTCTATCCTTATAAGAAAATAAATGTTTATATATAAATTTGAATATAATTTTATTTAATTTTAAACAAACAACAAATCTGAAATTAGATGATGAAATTTAATTTGATATAAATGTTATATGTTATAGTATTTTAAAAAAATAATTAACATAAATTCCACTTAAACTTAAAATTATCAAATACTTAAAAACTTATCTTAAATAACAATAAAAATTACACACTATTAAAACATTACATCATATAACATTATGTCCAAACCTTCCATAACGTCAAAAGATTAAATACCATAGCATTGATTACAGAAATAATGGAGATCTCGTACGTTCATCTTAACCAATAATATCACTTCCATAACGTCAAATAAGATTAAATACTACAAGATCATAGCGTCGATTCCACAAATAATGGAGCTCTCGTACAATTATCTTAACCGAGCGTTGGATTTAGGTCAGCGCGGGGAGATACAACAATTCATGTATAGATTTAGTGTATTTTTATTTAATATTAAACCAGTGACATACCTCAGTTGGATTTATTGTTATTGTTTAATATATCAGTTTTGTTTTTTCCATTAACGTTACATTTCAAATGAGTCATTGAAAATTTCTTCACTCCAATAAATTGGTAATTGGTGTCGACTAATAATACAACTGTGTTTATCCAAAAAGTCACTCGAAACATACCCAGGATGATCAGCACTGAACAGAATACAGCACTGACACGGCCGATCACCCAGTCTGAAGTGGACTCAGCAGCAAAGGATATGCCTCCAGGTAAGGCCCCCGGCCCTGATGGATTCACAACGGACTTCTTCCACCACCGTTGGGACATGATCAAGGAAGATGTGTGGTTGGCTGTAGAAGAATCCAGAACATCCGGCCAAGTTCTCTCAGCTTTAAATGCGACCTTTATTACTCTCATCCCCAAGGAGGAACGCGCCACTCATCCGAAGCATTTCAGACCAATCTCCCTCTGTAATGTCATTTATAAAATAATCACAAAGGTCATTGTTAATCGTCTCAAGCCGATCCTGCCGACTATCATATCTAATGAACAATCCGGATATGTGGAGGGTAGACAAATAATGGACAGCGTCATTCTGGCCAATGAGATCATCCACTCTCTAAAAACAAGCACAACACCAGGTATGCTCATCAAACTTGACCTCTCAAAAGCCTTTGATAGATTAAGTTGGCAGTATCTGAGGTCGGTTCTGGAATCCTTCGGCTTCTCCAATCAGTGGGTTGACTGGATTCTCAAGCTCACCTCTTCTTCCTTCTTTTCAATCCTGGTTAATGGCACCCCCTCCCGACCTTTTTGCTCCACTAGGGGAATCAGACAAGGAGATCCCCTTTCCCCTTTTCTCTTTGTTATCATGGCGGAGGGCCTTGGACGTTATCTCAAAGCGGCGGTCCTGGAGGGCTCACTCACTGGACTGCCACTTCACAACCTTAACCTAGCACCCTCACACAGCCAGTTTGTTGACGATACACTCCTCTTTAATACTCCCACGGTCAGAGAAGCCACCAAGCTCAACACAGTCCTCTCCGACTTCTCGGAAGCCTCTGGAATGCTGCTTAACCTGGACAAATCCAAGCTTTATTTTTTCAATACACCTGCCACCGTCCAGGCTCACCTCTCAGAGCTTCTGGGCATTGCTAGAAGCTCCCTACCCTCCACTTACTTAGGCATACCTTTAATTGGAGAATCCGCAAAATCCATCTCTTGGGACAGCTTGCTATTGTCCATTTCCAACAGGCTAAATAACTGGACCTTCAGACCTCTGAACATTGTTGCCAGACTAGTTCTGCTCAAGTTAGTTCTTCAAGCTCTCCCCACCTATCTTTTCACCGCTCTGGCCGCACCCACCTCAGTCATCAAGGCGATCAGGAGCCTTCAACGTAATTTCCTGTGGAAGGGAAGCCAAAACAATAGGAAATGGGCTCTGGTCGGATGGGACAAACTCTGCAAACCCAAAAAGCAAGGAGGGCTGGGAATCAGAGACCCGGGGAAGATGAACCAAGTTATGGGCACCAAGATGTGGTGGAGATGGCTGCAACACCCACAAGAATTATGGGCAAGGATGTGGAAGCAAAAGTATTCCCCGAACACTCAATCCAACCAGCTAATAAGATTTAATGAACATATGCAAGGCTCCAACATTTGGAACACAGCATGGCGAAACCGCCCCCTGATACAGAAACACGCCTTCTGGGAGATAAGGAATGGTGAAAGTGCTCTCTTCTGGCCGGACTCATGGCAACAACTACCCCCTCTCGACGACCTGAAAAGCCTCCACACAGTCAAGCTAAAGCTACAACAAAGCAACCTCATAAAGGTCAAATATTACTGGATTCCATCTCAAGAAAGGCAACCCTGGAGGAAATGGAAAACCAGTAGGACAGAGCTACAGCTAGTGGAGGAGATTGACCTGCTACCGTGGCAGGAATGCTTGCAGAACCGGAAAATTCCAAGTAAAGACGGACCGGATATTCTCAGATGGGGACACTCCACCTCTGGCATTTTCTCGGTCAAAGAGGCCTACCTTTTACAAGGAAATCCTATAAGCCAGGCCCCCGATATAATCTGGAGCAGAGTCTGGCAACCTTTTCTCTGGCCCAAGGTCTCCCTCTTTCTTTGGCTCACAGCGCAGAACTGCATCCTAACTTGGGACAACCTCCACAAGAGGGGCTTCACTGGTCCATCAAGGTGTTCCCTCTGTCAGCAGAACGAGGAAACCTTGGAACACCTCCTCAACAACTGTCAATACAGTCAACAAGTCTGGGACTGGGGAGCCCAAACCATGCGCCATTCCCAGAGGCATCGTGGTAGCATAAAGGAAACTCCAGTTAACTGGGAAACTATATCCTTCCACAATCCAATCCTTCAACGTATCTGGCAACTGCTCCCGGGATTCACGCTCTGGTCAATATGGAAGGAAAGAAACAAGAGAATCTTCAACTCTAGACAGGCCCCCCCTAACACCACTTGGGCTAGAGTCAAACGGCTTATCCATGAAACTATTCACAGCAAGTCCTGGACACAGGAAGACACACATTGTAGGCCCGAGGAAAACATCATTTTGGAAGGATGGAACTTGCAATTGCACTTGGAGACACAGGGGATGCTCAAATTTGGGAAAGGTAACAACCCTACAACTTGGACTCCACCCCCACTTGATTTTTTCAAGCTCAACTTCGATGGAGCCTCCAGGGGCAATCCTGGACCTTCTGGATTCGGAGCCGTACTTCGAAATAATTTGGGCAAGATTATTTATACAATTGTTGGCTTTCTGGGTGAAAATACAAACAACGTGGCGGAGCTTACAAGCCTTGTAAGGGGTCTACAAACAGCGGTTCAACAGCGGTATCATCAGATGGTCATTGAAGGAGACTCCCAAGTAATAATTCAGCTCATTTCCAAAATCCTTCACGGCACGCCCCCCTGGCACATCTCACCCAGCTGGAGACTCTATGGTCTTCTGGAGGATTTTGGCGATCTCATCAACCCCAACCTCACCCTAATACCCTCTCATGTTAAGCGAGAGGCCAATAAGGTTGCGGATCACCTGGTGAATACAGGGATTGATGTTAAAGCAGATCTAATTTTTTGGCAGGCACATATCTCTGAAGAATCGGGCCTATCCAGGCATTGCAAAGACCTTGCATGCAGAGACTGCCCAGCCCCGGATGGGGTGACACATAGCTACGGGGGGACAGGTGGATCCGCACCTGGCCCTGGCATAAATGCCGACAGCCGCCACCCACGCGCATAACTTAACGATGGGGGATGGCCATCGCTGCAATTTAAGGGTGGAGGGACCTTTCCCTCGAGCGACTGGGTACGATTTTAATGGTTCAGTAATGGCGAGGGTTATTAGCGAGAGGATGGCTTCGGCTCCGGTTCATTTCGTTTTCAACTCGCCCGGTAAGAGCAGGTCTGCACCTGCCAAGGCCTTGGTTATAGCTCGAATGTTTTGGTGTTCGACATTAACCGCGCATTCTATTCTCTCACTGTATTTCTTGCTGCATTCTTCGCGACTGGGTTCGCTTGCTCTTCCGCCTTCACCTGTTCTTCCGCCTTACCTGCAATTGCTCTTCCGCCTTCACTGACAATCGCTTTGTGCCTTCTCCATGGCACCAAAAAGAGGCAAGCCTCGTCGTGGCTCGGCCTGGGAGGCGCATAAGGTGCAGAGGCTTCGTAAGGAGCAACTAGAACGGGCCCTGGCTCTTGCTACTTCAATTCTTCGGAAAAATGCCCGAGCTGAGAAACGGGCTCGGCTTGCCACCATTGCAGAGTCTGGCGCTGGGTGTAGCCGGGATGTAAAGGAGAAAATGCAGGAAGCGAGGCAGGAGAAAGCGCCGGGAGCGAGGTAGGAAGTTGGAATGGAGGAGGAGTTTCCACCATGCATTGTGGAGGAAATCCCGTTTACAGAGGACCTGACGACCATGGAATTCACCCGAGCGACAACCAAGAGGGAGGACTGCAAGCCCACTCCAACGCTGGTAGATTACATCCCGGGATGTCTCGTGGAGGAAATACCCTGGCCTGGTAACGACAATTGCAGTTGCCATACTGCGAGCACGAAGGTTGAAGAAGTTGCAGTGGAACAGCGGCTGTTAGATGCGGATCTTCGAGCGAAGGTGAACGAGGGTGGCAGCGTGCATGGCTCTCTCATCCGAGATGAACACCTGGCTCTCATCTTCGACCTCCGTGGGCACTTGGCTGACCTGGAGTATCGGGCCCTCTGCATGGGTCAGAGAATGGACATGCTGCTC
>ML804528.1:0-11605 GCA_009831015.1 Picea engelmannii | reverse complement strand
GCAGAACTTTTCACAATACAAATTAATGATGTAATTGACAAAACAGTTCATTATCTCAATTCTGGGTTACTTGAGGAGAGAGGCTCTTGTTATGTTCATGCTTCAAAATTATCACATCAACTTACAGCCAGGATTTGTGAAATCAATAAACTCTGAGGATTGAACCTCCAGATCAACCATGACGTTTATACTCGTGAGTTTATCTATAAGTATTCAATTCCTTGAGGGGCCTACGTTTTGCGTCGACTCCAAGTGTATTCCTCGCATTCGCGGCGCTAAATGGGAGTTGCGGGGATTTGATTGGAAAGGAAAATAACGAGAATGATAACAGGTATGCTGGAATACACAACTCATACTGGTATAATATGTCAACCTTGACTCTGTGACTTCTTGAGTAGGTGATTACGAAAGATTATCTATGAAAATAGGTAAGGTAATAGGTGTATTATTATGACACTAGGTAATAGGTTTATTATTTAGAAAAAGATAAGGTTTTGGTTGATAAGAAAAGAAGGTTGACCTAAGAAAGAAGGATAAGTTTTTGATTGTATGTTGGGGCATTTAACTTGGCAGAGAGCAAAGTCAAATGCTTAAATCTGCAATCTACATAAGTTTAAGCTATCAAAGTAAGTAATAAATGTATTGTTAAAAAAATGTTTTAGTTGATAAAAGATAAAGTTGCTTTATCTTAAGTGATAAGAAAGGAGATAAGATTGATATATATATATATATATATATATATATATATATATATATATATATTATTAAAATATAAACATTAGTATAAGTTTTATCTACAATGTAAATCAACTGATGAGATTCATTTATGAATTTCTAAATATATTTAATTTGTAATAAAAAATATTAAAATTAGGGTATTCATTCTCTCTGTAATATCCTCGATTCTAGTTTACTTTAATTTTTAAGATGATATCAGAAAAGGTTAGAATTGACTCTGTTAAGAGAGTGCATGGATAATGGAACATTGAGAATATGTAATCCTATACAATGTTAAGAGTAGGTTACAGAGAGTAGGGTAAATTCTATTGTCTTTCGACCCTCTGGATATGAGAATAAAAATTCTAAATAGCAGCTCTGCGATGTTGTCCTCACCATCTCCGTTTTAGCACATTCTGATTAGTATCAGCAGAATACCTTATTTCATCTTCAAATTGGTGTGAGTAATGAGCGAGACCCGCAGACCTGAGTGTTGGTGTTGAAACGGTTGGATGTGTTCTTTAGTGCTGTGAGTTTGCTCCATTTGAGAGCTGTTGATATGTGAAGCGGAGTTGATGAAGAATTCAGCATGATTGATGGCTGCAAGAGGGAAAGAACGAGTTATGAACATTTGCAGCTCACTTGTATGAAGAGATGCTGCTGAAGGCCTCCGAACAGACAATTTGGTGAGGAAGCAGCCAGTAGAAGCCTCCGAAATGACGCTGAGAGCAGAAGTTCTTTGCAGCCACAGATTTGAGGAGAGATCTGCAGATCTGCCCGAATATTTTCTTGTATTATTGTTGACATGTGGTTTGAGGAGAAGGCCATGAGAAGCAGTGGAATACAATCCCTGCTTGTGATGAGTTCTGGATCGGTGATGATTCCAGCTCTGGTGATTGCCATAAGCACAGACAAACCAGATGAAAAGAGTAAGACAGGCTTGCTTGGATGGATGTAGACATGTTAAGAGGGTGGAGATTATGGATGTTCGGTCAGAGTCACGACAGGCAGATCACTCGTCTGCTAGATGTAACGATCACTCTGATAGATCTGTGTCCAAGAAGGATCAAATCTGTCAGAGACATTGCGTTGATCCGGCACATGTTTGTTCCTCGGTTGGAGGCATGAGAGTGTAGATCTGCTTGGGAATTTGTTGGGCTGTGGTATCTTCTTTGTACTCAGTTATATCCGAATTTCTAAGAAGAACTCTGCTGCTCTTCGCTGTACAGTCAAGTCTATGATAGGTGTCAGGATTGTAATTGGATATAATCAATTCTGAAAATATTTTTGAATCGAAGTTGTTATTGTGTATTGGGAGCTGTTCTCTTCATTAATACTTTGTTTTTTATTTGAGTTTGTAAACTTATCTGTTTTTTATTTGAGTTTGTAAACTTATTTGGTTCCTTGATCTCATTCGCCATATTGTTTTTAATTTGATTAAAAGCAGTAATTATTTGTTTTTAATTTGATTAAAAGCAGTAATTATTTGTTTTTAATTAACTTTACTTACTGGGAGGATTTTATTTAGTGAGCCGAGTTTATTTATTGGGCGGATTTTATTTACTGCGCGGAGTTTATTTTTGTTGGTTTGCCTCGAATGTTTGCATGAGCCGAAATTTGAACTCTTTTCTACCCTCCATTTTTTCACATTTGGTATCAGAGCTGCTAGTCTATCCTGCAGAGCATTCTGTCAGTTGCTCATTTCAGAGCAGATAATCCCTGTTGGTGCCCAATTTCACTTTCCTATTTTTCTCTGTGAAGGTTTATTTGATTAAAAACTTTTATAAATGGCTACGTCCTGTAGCAGTTCTTCTCAGATTCAGGTTCATGTTCTGAACGAGAAGTCATATGATACTTGGTATATTCGAATGAGGACGATTTTGCATTCTCAGGATTTATGGACTTATGTCATTGATGGTTATGCTGAGCCAGTTGATGTTGCAACAGAATTGGCTCTGTCTAATGCTGACCGTGTTTTGCTGAAGGAAAACAGGAAAAATGATAACAAAGCTCTTGGATTAATCCAACAAGGATTAAATGAATCCATTTTTACAAAGATTTCTAGTCCTGCATCTTCAAAGATGGCTTGGGACATTCTTGAAACCAATTATCAAGGTGTGTGCAATGTGAAGACAGTCAAGTTGCAGAACTTGAGAAAGGATTTCGAAAATCTGAAGATGAAGGATAATGAAAGTGTTGATACTTTCATGACACAAGTGACGAGTGTTGTGAACCAACTCAGGCAGTATGGAGATGATGTTCAGAATAAAAGAGTTATTGAGAAAGTGATGAGAATTTTGCCCAAGAAGTTTCAACCTATTGTTGTACCCATAGAGGAATTTAAGGATTTAAGTCTAATGCAAATTGATGAATTAACTGGTTCTCTTGCTGCTCATGAATCTACGCTATCTAGATATGAAGAAGGATCAATGGAGCATGCTTTCAAATCCGAATTGCATGTTACCAAAGGCAGAGGCAGAGGAAGGTCTTATAATCGTGGAAGAGGAGGTCGATTTTCTGGTCCAAGGGACAATAGAGCTGAATTAGAGTCTGAGCAGAGATCCCAGCAGAATCCTCCTAATTTAAGAGGGAGCAGCAACAAACCTTGGCAGCAAGAAAATCAGAGGTATGATAAAACTAAAGTACAATGTTATTATTGTAAGAAGTTTGAGCATTTTGCTAACAAATGTTGGAAGAAACATGCAAATGTTGGAAAGAAGCCTACACATATTACAGATGAGTCTGAGGATCATCAAAATCCTGTTCTTTTGACCTGTAATGTCACTCAAGAAAGTGCAAATGATATTTGGTTTTTGGATAGTGGTTGCAGTAACCACATGACTCGTAATAAGGATCTATTTTATTCTATCGATACTAGTATTAAGTCTGAAGTAAAACTGGGAAATGACTATAAGGTTATAGTTAATGGTAAAGGTGTAGTTCCAGTTTACACTAAGAACAATCAGAGAAGAAATATTGATAATGTTTATTTTGTGCCTGGTCTAAAATCCAATCTTATTAGTGTTGAACAACTAATGGAGAAAAAGTACAGAGTGTTCCTCAAGAACAAGGTATGTACAATCTATGATAAATTACCCAACAAACAGTTGATTGCAAAAGTAGAGATGACCAAGAATAGAATGTTTCCACTTATTATGAAAAATGATTTGAGTGGTTCTTTGAATGCTTATAAAGATGGAAGCTTAGATGAATCTTGGATATGGCATTTGAGATATGGTCATTTACATTTTGGTGGTTTAGATCTATTACATAAGAAGCAGATGGTAAAGGGGTTGCCATGTATTCAGCAACCTGCAAGCTCTTGTGAGAGTTGCATACTTGGAAAACATCACAGAGAGAATTTTGTTTCAGGTGTTTCCTTCAGAGAAAAAGCTCCATTGGAGATTGTCCACACAGATTTATGTGGACCTATGCAAACACCTTCTTTAACTGGCTGTGTTTATTTTATGACTTTCATTGATGATTTCAGTAGGAATACTTGGTTGTATTTGTTAAAATAGAAATCTGAAGCCTTTGATGTTTTCAAGAGGTTTAAGTCTATGGTTGAGAATGAGAGTGGTCGAACCATTAAAATATTAAGATTTGACAGAGGTGATGAGTATAAATTGAATGAATTAATTAAATTTTGTGTTTCTCATGGAATTAAAAGGTAGTTTACTCCTCGATATACTCCACAACAGAATGGAGTGGCTGAAAGGAAGAATCGAACCATCATGGACATGGCTCGAAGCATGTTGAAAGAGAAGCATCTTTCAAATGAATCTTGGGGAGATACAGTTCTTTGCTTTGTTTTTATATTAAATAGAAGTCTGACCAAGACCATGAGGGATCGTGTACCTCAGGAAGTTTGGGATGGTAACCCTTGCAATGTTTCTCATTTCAGAATTTTTGGATGTGTTGCATTTGCGCATGTACCTGTAGAGAAATGAGGAGGAAGTTGGATGACAGAAGCAAGAGATGTATCTTTGTTGGATACAGTGAAGAGTCTATGGCATATAAAATCTACAATCCCATCACCCAGAAATATGTAATCAACAGAGATGTTCAATTTAAAGAAGATGAAGCCTGGGATGGAAGTATTGACAAATCAATTTTAGAGGGAGCTGTATTACCCTATGAAGATGATGATGGAGCTGAGAAGGATGAAAGAGATGGACATATGGTTCCACATGCACATACGCATGCAGCAAGAAGTCCAACAAGGCAAGCACCAGATTCCAACCCATATCAATTTAGAACGCCCAGAACTCATGAGCGTGGTGACCCATCTGGACATGGTGGACATCAATCAGATTCATAGGTAAGTAGTGAATCAAATCCCACTTTAGCTTCATTAAGAAATAGATTTAAAGGACAAAATACTAGAAGCTTAAAAGAATTGTATGATCATAATGAAGAAGTAGATCAGATTTCAAATTTTTCATTAATGGCATGTGATTGTGTAAGTTTTAATGAAGTTGCTAAAGAGGATGTTTGGATAAAATAAATGGATGAGGAGATTGACTCCATTGAAAGAAATAAAACTTGGGATCTTGTCGGTTTACCTGAAGGTAAGAAGAGCATTGGTGTTAAGTGGGTTTATAAGACTAAGTTGAATGCAAATGGTGAAGTTGAAAAGTACAAGGCAAGACTTGTAGCTCACGGGTTTAGTCAGCAACCTCGTATTGATTACAATGAAACATTTGCTCATGTAGCAAGAATTGACACAGTGAGGATGGTCTTAGCTATTGCATCTCAGAATAAATGGATCATGCATCAGATGGACGTCAAGTCTACATTTTTTAATGGATGTTTCGAAGAAGAGGTTTATGAAAGAAAACCTCCGAGTTATGAGATTGATAAACACAAAGATAAAGTTTACAAGTTAAGGAAATATTTATATGGATTGAAGAAGGCATCCAGAGTTTGGTATAGTAGGATTGATGAATACCTGATCAGTGTTGGATTCAACAGAAGTCCAAGTGAACCAACTTTGTATACAAAGGTAAACCAAAAAGGTAAAATTTTGATTGTCTGTTTTTATGTTGATGACTTGATTTTTACTGGAGATCTATTTGTAGATGATTTTTAAAATGCCATGAAAACAGAGTTTGAGATGACTGATTTAGGATTGATGAAATATTTTCTTGGAATTGAAGTGGATCAATCTGATGATGGGATTTTCATTTGTCAAACTAACTATGCAAATGAAGTGTTGAAAAGGTTTAGAATGTTGAATTATAAACCAGCTGCAACACTTATGGCAATTGGTATTAAACTTAGAAAGTATGACGAGGGATCATATGTTGATCCAACTCTATATAAGAGGATGGTTGGAAGCCTTATGTACTTAACAACAACCAGACCTGATATCATGTTGGCTGTAAGTTTAATTTCAAGATTCATGGAGACTCCGAAGAGTACTCATTGGCAAGAAGGAAAGAGGACCCTAAGATACATTGCTGGAACAATAGATTTTGGTATACGATACACATCAAGCTTAAACTTTGAGCTGATCGGATATACTGATAATGATTTTGCAGGTTCCATTGATGACAAGAAAAACACATCTCGGTATGTGTTCAGTCTTGGATCTGGAGCAGTGGCATGGGCATCAAAGAAACAACCCATTGTGACTCTATTTTCTACTGAGGCAGAGTATGTTGCAACAATTGCAGCTGCATGTCAAGTTGTATGGATGAGAAGGGTCCTGAATGAATTATTGCATGACCAAAATGATGCAACCCAAATTGTTTGTGACAATAAATATGCCATTGCACTATCCAAGAATCACGTCTTTCACAAACAGAGTAAGCACATTGATACAAGTTATCATTTCATTCAAGAGCTGGTAACTGGTAGAGAAATTTATGTTCAGTTCTGCAAATCTGAAGAACAATTTGCAGACATATTTACGAAACCTTCAGGAAATGAATTGTTTAAAATTCATAGAAGAAATATTGGGGTCTGTAAGCTGTATTGCATTATTTACAACAATTTTGTTCTAGATATTTTTAGTTCGTTTTTCTCTGAAATGATTGAGAGGGAGTATGTCAGGATGTAATCATTTCACCGCCCTCTGTGCAAACGGTAAATCGATGGCTTGAATTTTCAAGACTCGAGACACCATCGGTGGATTTGTTAGCGGTGGTCGCCTTAACCTTTGCAGGTCACGAGACACCATCACCACCTTGATTAATCTTTTTATAAGATTGAAGAGGCATTTTTATTTTGTATATATACCTGAAACAGATTGTAATCAGATATAATCAATTCTGAAAATATTTTTGAATAGAAGTTATTATTGTGTATTCGAAGGTGTTCTCTCCATTAATACTTTGTTTTTTATTTTAGTTTGTAAACCCATTTGGTTCCTTGATCGCATTCGCCATATTGTTTTTAATTTGATTAAACACAATAATTATCTGATTTTACCAATTGCGAACTCGGTCTCATATTTGAGCGGAGTTTACTTACTGCGCGGATTTTATTTAGTGCACAGAGTTTATTTATTGCACGGATTTTATTTACTGCGCGGAGTTTATTTACTGCGCTGAGTTTATTTACTACACAGAGTTTATTTTTGTTGGTTTGCGTCGAATGTTTGCATGAGACGAAATTTGAACTTTGTTCTGGCCTCCATTTTTTCATAATAAGATCAACTTCTATGAAGGTGTATGAGAAAGGAGAGAACCGACCACCAGAAAAGGAATCACAAGAAATACGTTGATGTAAAGTAGTTCAGCCATTTAAAAAAATTGCAGAAGTCACCTCTAAGACAAATCTGTTTATTCCCTGCCTGCAACCTCCAGTCTGTGAGGTAGGCAATCGCTGCTGCTGTGTGTAATGATTGCAACACATGAAAGTTGAATCTTGGTAGAGATCTGGCCATTGAGGCCAATGCTATGTGTGATCATTGGGGTCGAAAATGTTCACGGTGCTTTCAAGCTGAAAAAAAAAACTCTAAAATTTGAGACAACTCTAAAATGTGAGACAGTTCTAAAATTTGATTCATTCATTGCTTTTGAAGGAAGATATAATACACAAAGTTTACTAATAATATAACTCAAAGAACTTAGCTAATTGGATCTAACTGAAACTCTTGTACTCACTCTAAAATTAGAACAATCCAAAAATAGGTAAAATGAGTAATTAATATAGCTTGACAATAGACATTGTATCTATAGGATTACAAAATTCATAACATGATGTCTCACTTAGGCTTACAACACTTGAGGTCAATGAGAAAAAAATGTTTTACCTTCTTACTTCATGTTGGTGCATCTTGTACTCTATATGCTATATAAGATTTTTCTTATTTTTGTTCCAAACTTTATGTTCATAAATTTTCTTCTTCCTGGGCTTCAACATTACTTGGGTCATATTCTTCAATATTTTGTCATCATCTTTCTCTTCTTCATTTGGTTCTTCTTTTGCATATGTTTTTACTTTAGCTACAGTTGATTTAACATTTATGCCAACCTCCAAAAACATCTTTCTTTTATTTCATCTCCTCTTCCACTACCACAATAATCTCAACAACTCCGATGGTTTCATCTTTATCTCTTGCAGTTATGGCAACTTTTCCATATCATTTTCATCTCCACCATACTTGGTCTTTGCAAGCCACTCCTTTAGAAATGTCAATTCAACATAAAATTCAATATTCACTATAGCCACATTTATCTCTTCAAGAACTTCCATTGCTAGATTCTCCTCATATTTCCCTAATGTTCGAAAGGTAGTTTCACTTTGATCTTCAACTTTAGTTTCATTATTCACATGCGTATCTATAGAGTGGGCTTCACTTTATTTATTATGCAGATGCTCTACATCATGTTGATCTTCAAATCTAATTTCATTATTCACATGTGTATCTACAGAGTGGACTTCACATTCTTTATCATACACATGCTCTACATCTCTTACAAGGTCACATTTTTCTTTCGCAATTTCTTCAACAAATGTCTCCATATATTGTTTATTTTATTCTACTTTAACATGTTCTTCCACATGTTTCTTCAATTAGTTTGGCAATGTCAAATTCTTCTACTTCTATTATTACAACAATCAGTTCATCAACTACTGTGGCTTATCTTGACTTTGATCGATGTTTCTCCCCCTTTCATTGTATGTCATAGCTATAATATCCCATGTTTTTTTGGCTCTAGTTGTTGGTTCAATTTTGGGAATAATTCTCTCATCCAAGCCTTATTGAATGAGAAACAATGTTCTTGCATCATACTTCTTATTTTCTATGAGTCGATCCTTGTGATCTTCAATCATGGTCTCATAGACTCCCTGATTTAAGGATTCTTCAAATCCTTTTAACACAACATCACATAAATCCTTCGTAAGTAGTAGTGTGGTTTTCATCTTAATAGCCCAAAAATCATAACTTTTACTAGATAAACTAGGAATTCATGGCACATAAGAATGGTTCAACAAATCCATATTGATAACTCAAATTTGCCATAAAATGTCAAATCCCCTATAAAAACCAGGATATATGACTATACAAGACTTTTCATTGATGCCATATTTTTTCTTCTAAAAAGTTCCCTTTCAAAAAAAAAAAAAAATCATATATTTATTATTTTTTATTAAAACTCAACCGAACTAACAATATATCCAACGTCCTTTATAGAAATAAACGAGATGTATAATTTTCTTTTATGAAAAAATATATCGTATACTTTTATCATAGTCCATATAAATTCGGATTTGAATAAAACCCTAAATAAGTGATATACAAGAATGGTAAACAAAAACGCACTTGAGTTCATCGAGAACGGTAAACAAAAGTGCACATGAATTCGATCCACCATAAATTTTGAAACATCCATCTTAAATTTTGAGACTCCGCCCAGAGCGACTACTATCTTTGATACTACCTTTTAAGGGACGGCTAGGGTTTCGGAAAAATAGCCGCATCTACCTCAGAATAAACGACTCTCTCTTCTCTCTCCCAGCGAGCAACGACTATATCTTTAGAGCGCGACTACTTCAGCTAACAATCTGAAACCCTCAACCTCAATTTCCAGCGAAGTCGGCAATAACCGAACTAACAATATATCCAATGTCCTTTATCGAAATACGCAAGATGTATAATTTTCTATTATGAAAAAATATATCGTATACTTTTATCATAGTCCATATAAATTCGGATTTGAATAGAACCCTAAATAAGTGATATACCCGGTGCCTATAATATCAAGAACGCTAAACAAAAACGCACTTGAGTTCATCAAGAACGGTAAACAAAAGCGTACATGAATTCGATCCACCATAAATTTTGGGACTCCGCCTTGAGCGACTACTATCTTTGATACTACCTCTTAAGCGGCGGCTAGGGTTTGGAAAAAATAGCGGCACCTCAGAATCAACGGGTCGCTCTTCTCTGTTCCAGCGAGCAACGACTATATCTTTAGCGCGCGGCTACTTCAACGAACAATCTGAAACCCTCAACCTCAATTTCCAACGAAGTCCTTTCAATTTGCGGCCTCCTCTCTAATATTTTTAAGGGTCTGTGATTTGCTACCTCCACAACCCCCCCTCTCATTCTAATTGTTCTCCGACTGATCCAAGACCTCCGCTCTCATCCCAATTTGAAGGCGGAAGGGGCAAATTCAGAACAATTGCGGCTGTATGAACTATTGCATAAACACAGACAAAAGAGGATCAAGCTCTAAAACTTCATTCATGAAGTGAGCAGAAGCAAAGGAAAACACACATTAAAGAACAGAGCATCCGTGGATTGTCCATGGAGGAAGAGTCTAGAAGTTGGTGGAAGTTATGGTGGTAGGTAGAAATTGATTCTTCCAACACTCCCCCTAATTTCTTTTTTTAACACAAACGGTTGGATTTATATTATATCAAAAAATTGTCAAAGTTCAAAAAGATACATGTGGCAAGGTGCGGGCATCTCTACTGATTCCATAGAAGCAAAAGTGTCGATGTATGCCAGAGAGATGTAACCATTGTTCTATATAAGCTACAATTTTGCCATGTGAAAATGGGGATAAACCTATTTAACAGCAACATAAATTTACAATTCATAAAAACCTAAAGCTAGATGTAGGGCTGCCCTGGTTATTTCTGTTGAGTTGCTGGATTCTCCTCTGTTTGGTGTGCCTCTTCGAAATGCTGAGCCTCGTTCTCCTCTGCCCAAACATGATATGTGAATCATGGTGCTATCGTGACATGATGATCGTTGCTAGCAATAGAGTTGAAAGTTGAGGGTAATCAGGATTCATCAGTACCAATAGAGGGAGCTGGTTGTTGGGGATTTCCTAGGCATTGAGTGACTGCTCCTATCTTCCTTGTATTATGGTTGACCCCCCTGAGGACAATTGCCAATTATTGGTTGTGTCAAATTTCTTGTTGCTGCATTTGGGACTAAATCTTGGCCATGCTTTCATGGATCCCCTATTTTTCCCATTGGAGTTCGCGGTGTCACGAGCCTGAATGCTCTTCAATTCGCCTGCAGTCTATTCGCAGAGCTTGGAATTGCTCTCGAAGTTCTTTGGTGGCGCATACTCGGTAGGTGCAAGGAGCTCTAGACCTTCGTCGCGTAATGTCGTGGTGAGTGAGAGGTGGGAAGGCGTTGTGCAGAAGGGAGCGGGGGCTGACTGGGAGAAAGACTCAAAAATAAGGATGCAAGGAGAGCTTGCCAAAGCCGAAGGGAATGCAAAGCCAGGAGAGAGAGCTATACAGGTTGGACTGAATCCAATTGGAAAGAATCAATAAACCGTTATGCGTGGAGGAAGCCATCGAGACCCACGAGCGAGAATGATTTTGCGCAAGGTGAGAGGATGGACTTGATGCTGAGGAGTTATGGTGGACTGTCTGGAAATGCAGAAGGGGATCCTTCATTAATAGGGGTCTC
>ML804527.1:95535-117961 GCA_009831015.1 Picea engelmannii | reverse complement strand
CAATAAAATAGAATAAGGCGGATGTAAGAAGACCTAATAGAAGCTTCCGCTTCTAGAAGGATCTTCCTCTAGATGCTTCTTTTTAGTATAAATATGAGTCGAGGGTATGAGAACCCTAGCTTGGATATTATTGTAATAGAGCGTTGCTCGACTGGAGGTTTCCCCCTCGAAGAGGCCTGTGAACATTTCTATCTGATTCAAAGTGCTATTTCTGTTGCTATTTCGTATATCATTTCTGTGTATTGTGAAGATTATGCTGGATATTTTACTGTTATTCTGTCATTTCTAGCATTTCATTTCTGTTCTGCATATTTTATATATCTGGTATCTTGCACTATCCGGGCTTGCGAAAACCCAAAAAATATTGCGAGCTGGTTATTTATGACCTATTATCTTTAAAGATTGTATTGAATCATTTAAGAAGTGTCACCCCTGCCAGGTGTTCACTCGGAAAATGCACTCGCATCTAGCCTCTCCTCACCTAGTCATTATTGTTGGTCCCTTCACTAAGAGGGGGGTGGACTTCATAGATTTCAACCCAACTTCGGTTGGGAGGCATCAACATATTATCGTGGTCTTCGACTACTTTACTAAGTGGGCCGAAGCCATGCCTACCGTAAATTCCGATGGGAAGACTGCTACCTTCTTCGTATTCAATCAAATTATCACCCGGTTTGGTATCCTGAGTGAGATTGTCACTAATAATGGCAGTCACTTTCAAAACAAAATGATGGTAGAACTAACATCTAAGCTGGGGTTTAGACATGGTCATTCCTCTCCTTATTACTCCCAGGAAAATGGGTAAGTAGAGGCAGTCAAAAAGTCTCTCAAGACCATCTTACAAAAAACTGTCAGTCAGAGTAACTCTGATTGACACATCATGCTATATCCTACACTTTGGGCATATCAAACCACAGTTAATATTGCCACTGGTTTTCCCCCCTTCCAGTTAGTACACGGTGTGGAATCGAGTCTTCCTATTGAATGCAAAATTCTTTCTCTTAAGTTGGCAGTCGCGCTCCTACCTGACACTTTAGATCTAGAGCGATGCCTTGTGCACCTAGAGACTCTTGACGAACAACGTCAGGACGCTTTTACGTCTATCAAGGTGAACAAAAAATGTGTCAAGGTCCAATACGATAAGTATGTCTATCATCGGTTGTACGTTGAGGGTGATTTGGTCCTCTTATATGACCAAGACAAAGAACCGTTGGGGGCAGGCATGTTTAAACCCATGTGGCAGGGTCGTTATATCGTGCAACGTGTTCTAGAAAAAAGGAGCTTATGAGTTAGAAAATTATGAAGGGAATATGTTGGCCGAGCCCAGAAATGGGCTCTACTTGAAAAAATATTACGCTTAAGCCCTAGGTTTGGGCGGAACTCTTTGTATACTAATGTAATTTAGTGTATATACATATTTTTTCCCTTTCTTTTTGTCATTGGCTTGCTTATCGAGTTTTTCCTTTATTAACAGATGTCAACGGAGTCTTTGATCTACCTAAGATTCAAAGACAGAGCCAGTTGTCATACACGGAACTTGGCTTCTACCGCTTGGGTGGTTTAATCACCCAAGGGTCAGCTGGTGTCTTCAAGTGATATATCCCTAGGGCCATCCACGAATAATGTGGTTGAATATAGCGTCGTCATAGAACTTTTGCACGATACTATCTCATATGGTATTCTCTCTTTAGAGGTTCGCCTGGATTCTTAGTCAATGGTATGTCAGTTGAATGGTCGTTACCATGTGCGTGATCCTACTTTACTCCGACATTTCCTACGGGTACATCTTTTAGAAGGACAGTTTGATTTTACCACATATTATCACATTCCAAGGAGTGCTAATCATGTATCTGATGCCTCTGCTAATTACATTTTAGATTGACATTTGTCACATTACTAAAGCAAATATGACCATCACATCAATGTACACATTGTAAAATATAAGTAAAGTTGGAGATCCATTTTTATATATTTCAAAAAATATAGTGTTTGTATTAAAAAATTGGGGCTAAAACCCTCAATACACATATACAACAAGATGGATGTTGGCAATAATCATTGGCTCCCGATTGTCACATCGATACTCTCTACAGAAGGTGGATTAGAGTTATCAAATAAAATATGAAAGTGGTTTTCATCCCTGAAATGACAACTATCCATATACCAATCATCACAATCGGCCTCCAAATCATACCAAGCATATATTTATTGATTATATTCGTCCCTAATTTCCACCATAAGAAATCTCTCCTTCATGTTATCCAATGAATCTTGAATACTATGAAAACTATCATTGAGGTAGTTTGTGAGGCCATGCAGTCTAGCATCCAATGTGTCATATAATTGAGATTTGAATGCTTTAGTAATTTGTAGAATTTCTTTGAGGGTTTGAGAGGAAATAACCATTTGAGCACCCTATTAACTCTTCAGTCTCGCATATGTCATGAAAAAACCCAAAAAATAGAACAATAAGTTACGGCATAAAATCGTGGATTTTTCTAAAAAACCCTAAAAAACTGTTGAATTTAAAATGCTCATAACTTCACTTCCCAGTCTCCATTTCGGCTGATTTGTTTTTTGAAATTGGGTGAAATTGTGAGAGGAACTCAGATCTGTAATTTGTTTGGGAAAATTCGGCCTCCAGATGCTACAGAAATAAATAAATAAAACGTGACGTCGTCTGTGGAAAACCCCCTGAAAAATTGCAGATTTTAAAACTTCAATATCTTGACTTCTCGAACTTCAGTGTTTTTCTGAGAGGAACTCAGATCTACAATTTGTTTCTACAATTTTTTCACAGAAATATACCAAAAATTTTTGGAATGTCGTGCCCTCTTTTTTTTTCTCCGAAAAAAAAATATGCAAAAATAAAAAATATTTGCCCACAATGTATGCCAAGGAAAGTGCTCTGATACCACTTGTTAAGAACCTAAATAGATATTCAAATATAATCACCACAAATACTAAATACACAATAGATCCCCATAGCAATATAGAAGAACAATATGAAAAATATTTTTTATTACTATCAAACCCTTGAGGTAGGACAACACCATACAATGGATCATATTATGGAAGAGATCCTCTCTTGTTCAGTTGTCTCTTCGAGGGGGTTTCCTCCAAATGAGCTTTAGCTCCAAACACAATTTTTCTCTTCATATCCCATTACATTGTTTGAACCCCTTTATATAATACTACCATCCCATTATATTTCTTGAACATTCTAGAGGAGAAATCTTCTAGAAGTAGAACCTTCTAAGAATACCTTTTACATTTATTATATCTAATTACCCATTTATAATATCTAACTACCACAATGGGCCTTATTTAATAATATAGTGGACATAGTCCACCTTACATTGAAAGGCCCCCACTATTATCACTACGGACCCTCTACCCCACCCCCCATTACCTCTATCTATCTTACATCGCTACATGACTTCAGGTAGATCCTCTACCTAAACCATTGTAATCCTCTGATTCAAACGAGACAGGTTGCCCTACACGTTCTATAGGACTCTCTCGACTTCTCCTCCTGCCACTTCATCGCCCCGGTTCTTCTGTCAATGTCGAGGTAACTCCTCCGGTCATCGCAGATGCACATCTGCATCGCACAAGTGTCCAGTGAAGACTTAAGCACCATCCAAAAATATTTTTGTCACATAATACAAAAATACAAAAAAAAATGAAATATTTAATTTTTTTTTACCTATGTCACCATAGGCGGTCCCTGGTGGAAGTGGCATATCTGGATTTCCTCTGAAGTTGATCCCCACATAGGGATATTCATCCAGAGCAATGACTTGTCGACGCCATTAGAACGAGAAATCCTCATTGTAGGGTGTTGGCACCATACCTCCCCCTTGCTGTCTCATGACCTCGGTCCACCGCTCCATGGCTGGATCGCGTAGTCCTCTAGGAAGAATCTCCATTTTAGGTCCCAGACCTCGAGCCCGCTCAAAAAGAAACTGCATAGAATAGAGGCAAACCCAAAGTTTTGTTTACTCCCTTGTTTGCGCTATGTCAACTGAAATTTCATATTGGTCAGTAGTGAGGTACACCAATCATAGATAGTGGGTCTCATACACTGTACTGCATAGAACATGAGCGGCCTCGATGCCTGATGCAATGAAGCCGAACCTGTGATCCTCGCCAATACAAAACGATGATCTTCATGCCGAGGTTATTTATTGCCCGGATAGGGAGTTGATTTCTCACTTTTGGAGTCCCTGTGACACAATGGGCATCGATGTACTCCTTGATCTTCATCTCACTCCCATCTCCGTGTGGTTCACACAGTGGTGTATACCTCGTCGTATACACAACCTAAATAAAGCCAACCCGCGTACACCGAAATCTACATTTTATGCGCAATTAAAAAACTGGAACCCAATTCAAAAATGTAATCCACTGAATTTGAAGAGGATGAGAAGTAGAGTTACCTAATCCACTAAATGTAATCGTCGTTTGAATCTTGGAGGTATTTTGGTCGAAATTGCACTATTTGAGGAAAAATCAAAATGGTATAGTAATTTTTTATTTTATTACTATTTATAAGTTATTTTTATCCACTATAGTGCACAAACTAGTCTAGGATTTAGTGCATTGGAATATGATTTTTTGAGTAAACTTCTCTAAGGAATTTAAGTCAACATATGTGTCTAAAAAAGGGAGTTGAGAAGTCCATTGTATAATTGATAATATCAGGAGGCTCCACTCACACCAGAGTTAATCACAAGGTCACACAAAGTTAGTGGAAGGGATATCCTCTGAATACTTGCCTAGCGTTAGAGATATTTCTGTGGATTTATTCGTATCTGGGGATCTTGCTAGTTCCCATACCTCTATGAGAGGCGGTGCTTTCAAGGTTTCGGGTTTTGGTACCCTTACCATACGGTTATCCGGACTTACAACTGCTCTCTTGTGCATCAATTATACAATGGTTTATTAGTTTCTTGACTTAGGTATCTCATAGGTTACTTGCAGGGGTTATTCTACTTGTACCCTGGGTCAAAAAAGGGTCGGACAACACACAACCTTTATGGAGGATTACCTCTCCTGGGGGGTTTGACCGACTAGTTGTTAAGCCCATGAGGGCCCCTATAACTGATTTTGTTACCTCCAAACTTTAGCGGGGAGTCTCAGGTCCCTCTTAAATGAGACATACCTTCTTTAGCAAGGGAGGCCACTCAGCCACTTTAGACTGTTTGCATGCATATTGGCTGTTTGAATTTTTGGTATGCTCTTTGACTACTAATCAGCCTTAGGATATATGTTTTTTATTTTGTAGAGTCATAAGTCGTCGTGGAGTCGGACCAGTATCCCCATCAGTCCTGTTGGTTGTTATTAGGCATGGTACACACACATCCACCTTTTAGACTTGTGGTTCCACAAGGATGAGCACTGAATCTAGTCTTCAGAACACTGGGAGCTCTTCGAGTCCGATACCCACTATAATTAATGGCACCCCTTCAACTCTTGCAACCACTACAATTAAAGCGTCGGAGGCACATACCGGTATTATGGCTCAACCTATAGTTAATTCTTCATATCTTGCCTCGAAACCTTTTGGGGGTCTTGGTCATTCGTTGGGTTACAATGTTCAGTCCATCCCTATGGCTTCTAGTCCATTTTCTTAAGGTATCCCTAACTTCACTTCATAATTCTGCCATCCCAACTGTTGGCCCTAACACTAGCTTTAGACTTGGGGGAACTACACCTCCCTACACTCCATTTCTATTTGGTGGTTCTCATATCCCTCAAACGAAGGAAGTGTCCCTGCTTTTGACCCTGGGTCTAATCCTTTTACGGCTGGATGGAACAACCAACCTGGCGAACAAGTTTTGTCCTATATCCCTACCTCCTCGATGCCGATTCCGACCAATACTTTTGGCATGATGAATCCACTTCACTCCTTAAGATTCTTTCCTGGAGGAGCTCAGTCTTACCCTTTGGGCAACCCCCAACCCAGATCCAATCCGATTGGGGGAAATTTTCATAACACCCAACCCGGTTCTAACCCGATTGGGGGAAATTTTTATAATCCTCAACATAACATTCCTAATGATGCCCAACCCACCTTATATGAATCATCCCAGAGGAGGGCCTTATAATCCCAGATAGGGCTATGGTTCTTACCAAAATCCTGGATGGGCTACAGTTCCCTACGCACAATCTTTCATGGGAGGTTGGGGCCGGATGTGGCAACCCCGTCTCCTTTTTCTGGCCAAGATTAATTTGCCAGATTTTTCTAAGTTAATGAACAACCCTGTGAGTCATGATCTAACATGGCCCCCCGTCCCCACCAAACTTCCTTCAGGCATCCCAAAGTTTGAAGGCAAGAATGGAGAGGACCCTAGTGATTACGTCATTACCTTTCACCTTTGGTGCTCATTGCACTCCCTTAATGACGATTCTATTAGATTACGATTATTTCAATGTACTCTCATTGGAGTTTTTGTGCATTGGTATATTGAGCTACTTAGGGGGACATATGGGTTATTTAATCAGTTGGTGATGGTATTTCTTAACCACTTTCAATTGCCCATTCATTATGATGTTGGCCTCGAACATTTGTCGACTTTACGTCAAGATACCACCACTCATATCTCGGATCATATCCAATAGTGGCATAGACAGAAGAGGTTGATTAAGACTCCTATTCCTCTATCCTTTCTTTTAGAATGGTTCCTTAAGTCTTTGCACTGTCCTATCTCGAAGGAGGTTTCTACTTTCGGGGTCACCATGTTTATGCCATCTCTAGTAGGTCTGCTTCGACAGGGAGGTCAATTTCTTTTCACACTTCCTATTTTAGTGATTCATGGACCCTACCTTCCCTGATTTCATCGTGTGAAGGTTAGTTGCATGCTGTCATGACCATGCCACTATCGACAACATAGATTGTGTATCAAGTTGTTCTTGACTCTTCCGCCGATCCCGATCCTGTTACCTTGCCGATGGACTAGGAGGATCTTATTCTTAGGCCTGTATGGGCCACCTCGTTGTCTTCTTCAGATGATTTCCTAGATGAGAATTTTCCTTCGGATGAAGCCATGCTCGAAGCCATGAATGTTTTCGATAGACCTTGGGATGATATGCATCATCGATCTTATTTTCTCCAAAGTCTTGAAAGAATCGAGTAAGATGACTTTCGGTCTACTTTGAGTGAGATAGTTCGTCATGCCGTAGTTCCACTTGATACGCATGACATTTATGCCCAAGGAAACATGGTGAGTATTTCTCCCACAATATCGATCGATATATCTCGTCCCCCTAGCAAGGTTTAAAACATAAATATAGGTGCAGATTTTTCGCCAGAAGAAATTCTGATATACATCAAACTCTTCAAAGAATTTCGAGATGTATTTGCTTGGTCATATGAAGAGATGTCAGTGATCGACTCTCGTATTGTCGAACATGAGATTAGAGCTTATCCAGATGCTAAACCTGTTCGACAACGTCTTAAAGTTGTGAATCCTAGGAAGGCCCCTGTTATTAAGGCAGAGGTGGAGAAGCTACTTAAATCTGGCTTCATCTACCTGGTTCCCTTGACCGAATGGGTATCCAACCCCGTTCATGTGAATAAAAGGCAAGGAACCATTCGTGAATGTATGGACTTTCGTGTCCTGAACAAGGCTTGTCCTAAAGATAACTTTTCAACACCTTTCATCGACCAGATTCTCGACGAGTATGCGGGAAGCGAGATATTTTCTTTTATGGATGAATTTTCAAGGTTTAACCAAATCCAAATCAAACCTAAGGACCAACACAAGATGACATTTATTTGTCCTTAGGGTATTTTTGCATAACAGAAAATGTCTTTCGGCCTTAAAAACGTCGAACCAACCTTCCAATGTGCCATGAATTTCACTTTTCATGATCCTAAGCGCATAGTCGAAGCTTTCCTTGATGATCTTACTGCTCACTCTCGCAAGAGAGTGGATCATGTTAGGCACCTTCAGCTCGTTTTTGAAAGATTTTGTTACTATAGAATCCAGTTGAACCCTCACAAATGCATATTTTGCAATAATTCTGGTCGTCTTTTGGGATTTTTAGTCTCTGAAACCGAGGACATGGTAGGTCCTCTTAAAGTTGAGGCAATACTTCAATTGTCTCCCCTACGCACAATTAGTCAACTTCAAGGTTCATAGGGGAAAGCTAACTTTCTACGTTGGTTCATAGTGTATTATTCCAATATCACTAAGGGTTTCATGCGCCTCTTGAAAAAAGACACCCCTTTTATCTGGGATGAACGAGCCCATGAGTCTTTCAATACACATATACAACAGGTATATAGATCCCACGACATCTATGCCTGTGGCGCCGGATGTGTTTTATGGTAACAAACCAAGACGTTTGTGAGATGCCAAAAGAGTCATACCCATGCTCTAATTACACCAACCATCTATCGCTACATGGCTTCAGGTGGATCCTCTATCTGAACCATTGGAATCCTCTAAGTCAAATGAGATAGGTTTCCCTGTACGTTTTGTAGGACTCTCTCAGCTTCTCCTCTCACCACCTCATCAATCTGGTTCTTCTGTCGATGTCGAGGTAACCCCTCTGGCCATCGCGGACCCACGTCTACATCACACAAGTGTCCAGTTAATACTTAAGCACCATCCAAAAATATTTTTGTCTCATAATACAAAAATACAAAAAAAAATGAAATATTTAAAAACATTTTACTTATATCACTGTAGGCTATCCTTGGTGGAAGTGGCATATTTGGATCTCCTCTGAAGTCGATCCCTGCATAGATATAGTCATCCAGAGTGATGACTTGTCTTCGCCACTAGAAGAAGAAATCCTTGTTGTAGGGTGTTGGCACCCTACCTCCCCTTTGTCGTCTCATGACCTCAGTCCACCGCCCCATGGCTGGATCGCGTGGTCCTCTAGGAAGAATCTCTATTCTAGGTCCCAGACCTAGAACCTGCTTGAAAAAGAAACTAAATAGAATAGAGACAAATCAGAAGTTTCATTTACTCCCTTCTTTGTGCTCTGTCAACTGACCTTTCATATTGGTCAGTATTGAGGTACACCAGTCATAAATAGTGGGTCTTATACACTGTACTGCATAGAACATGAGAGACCTCGATGCTCGATACAATGAAGCCAAACCTATGATCCTAGTCAATACAAACACAATCATCTTCAGGCCGAGGTTATTTATTGCCCGGATAGGGAGTTGATTTCCCACCGTTGGAGTCCCTTCTACACAGTGGGCATCGATGTACTCCTCGATATTCATCCCACTCCATACTCCGCGTGACTTGAGGTTTACGAACTCTCCTCGGCGTGATAGACCATTCAAGAAGTAGATGTCCTCTACTTCAATCCTCAATGGTTTCCCATCGAGGATAAATCTTTCACTATTAGGGTCCCAGTAAGCCACCAACATCTCCAACAACCTCACTTGGGCCCTCATTCCTTTGAGAGCCCAAAACTTATACAAGCCACATCTTTTTAAAGATGCTTAAGCCACCAGATCTCTATCCACAACTGCATCAACCTCCTCATGTTCTCTCCCTCTCCATTCAAGAACCATCCTGCAAAGGACAAATAAAATTTTGAGTTAGAACCCTTCATTTTTGTCATTTGCGTGCTTGTACACAGCTTCCTTTGCATACAGTCACGTTTAGGGCTCAATATATGCCCCCTGTGGTTCACACATTGGTGTATACCTCCTCGTATACACGACCTAAACAGTTACCATTGGATTTTGAGTTCTTGCCTTCTAAAAGGCGTAAAGTTATTAGGCGTGGTACACACACATCCACCTTTCAGAGTTGTGGTTCCACAAGGATGAGTACTGAATTTAGTCTTTAGATCACTGGGAGCTCTTCGACTCCCATACCCACTATATTTAATGGCACCCCTTCGACTCTTGCAACCACTATAGTTGCAGCGCTGGAGGCACATATCGGTAGTATGGCTCAGCCTGTAGTTAATGCTTCATATCTTGCCTCGAACCCTTTTAGGGGTCTTGGTCATTCGTCGAGTTACAATGTTCAGTCCATCCCTATGGCTTCTAATCCATTTTCTTATGGTATGCCTAACTTCACTTCGTAGTTCTTCCATCACAATTGTTGGCCCTAACACTGGCATTAGACTTGGGGGCACTACACCTCCTTACACTCCATTTCCGTTTGGTGGTTCTCATATCCCTCAAATGAATCCTAATATAGGAAGTGTCCCTACTTTTAACCCCGAGTCTAATCCTTTTACGGCTGGATGGAACAACCAACATGGCAGACAAGTTCCATGTTATATCCCTACCTACTCGGTGATGATTCTGACCAATAATTTTGGCATGAAGAATCCACTTCAATCCTTCGGGTTCCCACCCAGAGCAGGTTAGTATTACCCTTTGGGAAACCCCTAACATGGATCCAATCCGGTTGGGGGCAATTTTCATAACCCCCAACCCGGATCTAACTCGGTTGGGGGAAATTTTTATAATCCTCAACACCACCTTATATGAATTGGCTCGGAGGAGGGCCTTATAATCCTGGACAAGGCTATGGTTTTTACCAGAATCCTAGATGGGCTGTAGTTCCGCACGCACAATCTTTCGCGGGAGGTTGGGGCGAGATGTGGAAACCCCGTCTCCTTTTTATGGCCACGCTTAATTTGCCAGATTCGTCTAAGTTAATGAATGACCCTATGAGTCATGATCTTACATGGGCCCTCATCCCCACCAAACTTCCTTCGGACATACCAAAGTTTGAAGGAAAGAATGGAGAGGACCCTGGTGATGACATCACTACCTTTCACCTTTGGTGCTGATCGAATTCCCTTAATGACAATTCTATTAGATTACGATTGTTTCAACGCACTCTCATTGGATTTGTTTTGCAATGGTATATTGAGCTACCTAGGGTGACATATGGGTCATTTAATCAGTTGGTGATGGTATTTCTTAACCACTTTCAGTCGCCCATTCGTTACGATGTTGGCCTCGAACTTTTGTCGACTTTATGCCAAGATATTGCCACTCATATCTCGGATCATATCCAGGAGTGGTGTAGATGGAAGAGGTTGATTAAGACTCATATACCCCCATCCTTTCTTTTAGAATGGTACCTTAAGTCTTTGCACGCTCCTATCTCGAAGGACGTTGCTACTTCTGGGGTCACCTTTTAAGAAGAAGCTATATTTGGAGCCCAACAGTTAGATTTGATATATGCTCAGTCTGGGATGTTATATCACCTACTTCCAGACGCACCGCGATCAAGTTACGACCCTAGGAAAAAACCTAGACATCATGCTGATGACATTGAAGGCTCCGACAATGTAAAATTTGTAGACTCGACGACAAGCTATTTGAAGACTTTGTCTCTAAACCAGTCTGTTGGAGGGCCAACTTTGTCTGTGTCTTCCAATCCCACTCAGTCGGTGGATGTACATTCCGTGCAATCGTCTAAAAACCCAAATGGTGACCAACAACCAGGAGAGAATAAGAGGAAAGGTCAAAATAATCGTAAGGTTGAGAAGAATGGTAATAAACCCAATGACAATGATAATAATGGGAAGCCGAATAATAATGCTGGAGAGGGCAAGAAAGAGAAACATAAGGTGAAGTTTCCTTGTAATCTTTGTATCGATGACCACCTTACGCATTTATGCCCCAAACTTGTGGAAGTTGCGAGGCTTTCGAATCCATTCCCACATAACCAACACTTAGCCTTGAGCTCTTTGAACAGTGGAAATGCAGCCGGTGGGAGTCAAAATCTACCGTCGCAAGATGACGACAGTGTATGTATCAATATGGTCGATACGAAAATTGATGTAGTCACTCGATCTTGAGATTATATCTCTTCACAAGCTAATTTTGGTCTAGAAGCTCCCCCTCCTCCTTCGAAGATGAACTTCCAGATTAAGAAACTAGAGCCACCCAGAACTACTCTATTGTTGAGGACCTGGGCCAAACTCCTTGTGTGATGTCGGCTTTGGAGGTACTCCAGACGTGTCCTTCACAGATGAATGCCTTACTCTCTACTTTAGGAGCTCTAGAACCTAGTGGCTCAAAATCTTTCAAGTTTGATGTCACGGATGTGAAGCCTCGCTTACCTTACCATGTGGCTTTCCGAATCCACGTGTAGTATTCCAAGTATACCATAAACTTGTGGTTGTTGATGAAGGTGTTGTCACCTACGTGATGTCCCTAGTCTGTTGGAAAGCTCTCGGTTATCCGACTCTTTCAAGTCATCGAACATGTTGACTGCATTTGACGGTCATTCATTTTGTCCTCACGGTATTCTCCCTAGTTTTCCGGTGCAGTTAGGTGGGAAGACGGTAGAGGTAGTTGATGCGCCTCTTGATTATAACCTGTTACTAGGTCGCAATTGGACCTATGCTATGGTCATTTTCGTATCATCCGTCTTTCGTATGCCTTGTTTTCCTCATCAAGGGAAGATCGTGACAATCGACAAATTATCCTTTGGTTACTCTAGTCTTAATTCATTTATTGGACTATCGATCCATGTGATCGAGAATTCTCAGCCGACAACTGAGAATATCGGTGTCGGAATGTATTATTCCTTTATGGGTACTTTCGACTTCTCAACACCAAATCATCACGTTTACGCCATGTTTAGTAGGCCAGCTTCGACAGGGAGGTCCATTCCTTTCCGCACTTCCTATTTTAGTGATCCATGGACCCTACTTTCCCCGAATTTATCGTGTGAAGCTCAGTTGCATGCTGACATGGCCATGCCACTATCGACAACAAAGATTGTGTATCAAGCTATTCTTGACTCTTCCGTCGATCCCGATCTTGTTACCTCATCGACAGATGAGGAAGATCCTGTTCTTAAGCCTATATGGGCCACCTCATTGTCTTGTTCACATGATTGCCTAGATGAGACTTTTCCTTCGAACAAATCCATCCTTGAAGCCATGAATAGTTCCGATAGACCTTGGGATGATATGCATCATCGATCTTATTTTCTCCCAAGTCTTGAAAGAATCGAGAAAGATGACTTTCAGTCTACTTTGAGTGAGATAGTCAGTCACATCGTAGTTCCACTTGATACACATGACATTTATGCTTGGTCATAAGAAGAGATGTCAAGGATTGACCTTTGTATTGTCGAACATGAGATTAGAACTTATCTGGATGCTAAACCTATTCGACAATGTCTTAGAGTTGTGAATCTTAGGAAGGCCCCTGCTATTAAGGCAGAGGTGGAGAAACTACTTAACGTTGGCTTCATCTACCCAGTTCCCTTGACCGAATGGGTATCCAACCCCATTCCCTTGAATAAAAAGAAAGGAACCATCCGTGTATGTATGGACTTTCACGACTTGAATAAGGCTTGTCCTAAAAATAACTTTCCCACACCTTTCATGGATCGGATTCTCAATGAGTGTGTGGGAAGAAGAATATTTTCTTTTATGGATGAATTTTGAGGGTATAACCAAATCCAAATCAAACCTGAGGACCAACACAAGATGACATTTATTTGTCATTGGGGTACTTTTACATACCGAAAAATGTCTTCCTTCCTTAAAAACACTGAAACAACCTTCTAATGTGCCATGACTTTCACTTTTCATGATCTTAAACACATAGTTGAAGCCTACCTTGATGATATTCCTGCTCACTCTCGCAAAAGAGTGGATCATGTTAGGCACCTTCGTCTCATTTTTGAAAGATTTCATTACTATAGAATCCAGTTGAACCCTCACAAATGCATCTTTTGCGTTAAGTTTGGTCGTCTTTTGAGATTTTTAGTTTCCGAGACCGTGATCATGGTAGATCCTCTTAAGGTTGAGGCAATACTTCAATTTCCTCCCCACGCACGATTAGACAACTTCAAGGTTTACAAAGGAAAGCTAACTTTCTACATCGGTTCATAGTGTATTATGCCAATATCACTAAGGGTTCATGCGACTCTTGAAAAAAGAGACCCCTTTTATCTAGGATGAGCGAGCCCATGAGTCTTTTGATGCTTTGAAGAAAGCCTTGGTATCGACTTCTCTGCTGAAGTCTCCTGATTACAATAGAGATTACTTGATTTATATCATTGTGTTTAAGGAGACAATTAGTATGGTTCTAGTTCAGGAGGATGATGAGCTCCATGAGTATGTCATCTACTATCTTAGTCAAAACTTAGTCAGTCCTGAGCTTAAGTACTCTCACATTGATAAACTAGTTTTGGTTGTCATTCGTGCAGTCCAACGTTTATGTTACTATCTATTGCTTTGCAAGACTACTGTGGTTGTTGATGTCAATCTGTTTCAATACGTCCTTACCAGGCATATCATAGTGGGGAAATATAATACATGGATTGTTTGATCTCGACTTTGCTTCAACAAAGTCCAATAAATCACTAGTCTTTACAGAGTTAATATCTGATTTTCCACGATTAGATGAGGATGTTGTCCATGTTGATTCGTTTGTGGACGAACACATTTTCCTTGTCTCGTCATCTGACCCCTGGTGTGGAGACATTGTTCTCTATCTTCAGACCTTGAAGTTCCCTCAACAACTCTCGCGAGATGATCGACGATGTTTTAGATACCAAGCTAAGAAGTATACCATCATCGATGACACTTTGTATCGCTAAGGAATAGAGGATATCTTGCGTCGTTGTTTAACTCACGAAGAGGTCAAGTCAGTCTTAATCATTTTCTTCTTTCTGGCCTTCATCATGGATGATGTAATGCTTGATTTCAAATGTACTTTTAGTCTTAGAACACTGTGAAGTCTTCATGTAGATCTAAACAATAGAGTATATCATAGTTGGAAAGATGAAACATATCCATGTGGCACTTCTTCTGTCATCATGAGATTTGATGTACTGAGTAGTCATCTTGATGTTATAGAAAATCTTCACCACACTTCTGCTGTGCACTTGAGGTTCTACATGAAGTTATCTTCTTCTTATCTTCATATAGGAGTCTCCTTCTGGTATGCCTCAAAGTCTTGAGATTTCTCTTCATACGCTCTTTATTCAATTTCTCTGGAGAACATTCTTTGCATTCATCTGACATATAACTCCAAATCATGGATGTTGCGGATGATATAATGACTCATGTAGTGATATGCCTGGTGTACTGGAACAAGTAATCATCATACTCTTCTCCCTCCATCTGGGAGAACCTCTAGTTCTAGATCTTTCAATTATTTTATTCATAAGTCTTCCATACACAGTTCTTCATCACGACTTTCAGTTCTTCTGCTTGATTGCTTTCATATCAGGCTGGTAATCTTGTGATTCTTGATGTAATGATTGGTTATTCTGGTTTCTCTTTATTTCTTGGAATCCTCATGTTCTTCTTCATGTTTTTCTTTAGCTCTTGGATCCATGGAGTTTCTTATGGATTCCATATCCTAGAGATTCCACTTATTTCTTTCATAATAGGATCATGGATCTGGATGGACAACCAAGAATACTTTAAGGCTTTTCTTCGAAGAGGTCTTCTTATGCAGTTGAACTGAACACGTGTTGTCTTTCATGGCTGCTACCATGGATATATACATTTCATCATCTTCAAAGGATCATAGGATTATCTCCCTCCTAATCCTTGCTTGATGTAAGAGTGCATATAACCGGATCCTTCCGTCTAACAGAGTCCACACTTCCACCTGCATCCTTATTGTCTTCTGTAATATATAATTGGCTATCTTGTCTAACAGAGTCCGTGCTTCCATCTTGTTGTCTTCTACAAAACGTCATAAGTCTTTTTCCAATTTCCTCTCGATTGTTTGACTTCTTTTTGTCTTTGCTTCTACTAAGTTTCTTCATGATTGATTCGGCTTAATAGCTTCCACATGATTTGTATCTCATCTTTTCATGTGTATTATCTAATGATATATATTTCCATATCGTTTATTCTTCCATAGGTATAGTTCTTCTTGGAACACATTATAGATATACAAGATATGTACTGAGACGATGCAAACAAGATATGTACAAGAAATAAGAAGAGTGTTGTTACCTTTTAGGAGAAGAAGTCTCTTTCATCCTGCTTAGTCTTCTTTGTAGGTTCCCTTTCTTCGGCAACTGATGCGTCATGTTTCTCTTTCCTTTTCTTTATCTCAGAACAATGACTCTTGTAGTGACCATACCTTTGAAATTTGAAGCACTGTATTTATGAAATATCTTTTCTTTGTTTTGTCTTCCTCCTTGAATCAAACTTTCTTTTGTTCCTGAAGTTCTTGAATCTTGTTGTGAAGGCTTAATCATCGTACTTCTTTTGGGGTTTCTCTTTTGTACTCATCCTTGATTCTTCTTGAGCACAGCAAGTCCAAAGTTCTTCAAATGTCGGGTACTCCTTCCTTGTGTTCATTCTTGCGGAAAATGCATCCCATGTCTTGGGAAGACCATTGAGTACTATGTTCACCAATTCCTTCTCTGAAGTGATCTCTTCAATATCTTGTATTTGATATCTTAACTGAGAGATTCTCACAAAGTATGATGTTATGTTGTTGTCATCATTCATCTTCATGTCACAGAGCTCATTCTTCAGACTCATAACTTGTCCAATGTTTCTGACCGAGAAGAGATTTGTTAGGGAATAATACATCTTCTTTGATGAGTAAAGGTGGGAGATGTAGGGTATCAAGTGGTCTTTTATAGAATCCACTATGATACTCATGGCATTGATGTCAACATCTTTGAACTTCTCCATAGCTGCAACATTTTGCGGTTCCTTCTCTTCTCCTTCTTCAAACTCTGGCTTCACAATCTTTCCTTTCACGATATCCAACACTTTATTCTTGGCAAGGATGAGGTCAATCATTATCTTCCATGCTCTGAAGTTAGAGGCTCCATCTAACTTGTTCTCAGACTTCATAGAGTTCTTCATGGTTGTTTGACTTGGTCAAACCCTAGATTTGACCAGAAATTCAAACTTCATGTCTTCGCTTAGGGTTTCTGCAACTTCTCTTGCTAGTAACCCTAGCTGCAGTGTCTTGGAAGTTGCTTCTGCTAGTAACCCTAGCAGCGGTTCCTCAACGAGCTCAATATCCTAGCGGTTATGCTTCCTTCTAGTGTTTAGACTGTCTGAAGGAGGTGTGGGCCCATAACCTGTTAGAATATAGAAGATGGTGTGCTCGTTTTACCATTGACGATACCCTCGTCACCCAACCATAGGCCGAAGCCTCCCTCCGAGCACCTTAACCTTGACTGAGAATTACCTCGGAAGTAAACCCTAGGCTAGATAGCCAAACAAGATGTAGCGCATCTTCCCCCAAGGATAGCGCACCAACAATAGTTGATCATATACTCCAAAACCTAGCCAAGAGATAGTCCAAGCTCATACTGAAAACTGGCAGCCCTCCTCCACATGTGCGCACTAGACTGGGAACTACAGTGCACACCAAACTGGGAACTGCAATTATGAGATGCTGTCAAATGAGAACTGGCACCCTGTATTTATATTGGTTTTGCTAGATTTGTTGGGGCTGACTTCTCCTTCTAGATATGTGTATGTTGAGTATATTATTATTATTTCTGGCCGACTTCTTCTCTTGGAGGCTAATAACCTAATATGAATTATCTTCTTGAGCCGACAAGATTTATAGGGTTATTAGCCAATTCATTAGGGTTTCTCTTGCTTCCTGGAGTCTCCTATTCTCATGAGGCTCACACATGGAGGTAAATACCTCCCGCAACTACCATAATATTAACAATACCCATGTTCGTGATAGTGAAAACACTTCACTTTGGACAAATCCAACTTCTTTCCTTTAGACTCAGATTTTGAATGGAATTTATTCCCCTTCCCTTTCCTTGCCTTGGGAGCCAAAGCACAATATTTTTCATCATCATGATTTGATGAAGAGCCATCTCTGGTGTTCCGCCTGAACTCCTCCTACGCTAGATCTGACCATAGTCGTTCCTAATCTAGCAATTTTTCCCTTCCATTGACAAAGTCTTGATAATTGTGCCAATTCTTGGGAAGTAGGAGAGCCAAGCTCACCAAATCATCATCAGAAACTGTTATTCCCACACTCCCCATCTCATCCCGACATTGGAAAAACTTCACGAGATATTTTGGAATGGAGTCGCCCTTCTCCATCTTGATCTTCCTGAGTTTATCTTTGAGCGCCAATTTCCTATGGTCGTTGTTGTTTTGGAATAGATCCGTCGAAATCTTCCACATTGCATGTGGTGTGGCTTTCGCATTGAGGCTTGAGACAATGTGGTCTTGTACTCCCTCCAAAAGAATCATCCTCACCTTTGCCACTTTCTTTTTCCATGCATCAATATTTGCAGCATCTTGAGCATCTGGCTTAGGAACATCTTGGTCAATGAATTCCTTCAAGCCATTGTCTTCGAGTACTACCTCCATCCTGTCCTTCCAAGAAATATATTTCAAGCTACCCTCGAGTGCATTCTCTAACCTCAAACCATTGAAATCCATTTCGATCTTGAATCAGCTGTAGCACCAAGAAAGTCTTTCTGCAAATTCAAATTCTATCAAATCACAAACTCAACTTCTGCAATCTTCTACGCTTTGATACCATGTAGAAATTTCAATACAAATTATTTATTTCATGTATTCTCCTGATCTAACAATTATATGCCACTGTTAAATACAGAATCGCTTCTACTAATATTCTTGCAGAATTTAAAATATGATCGCCAATTGCAATATCAAGAAAAAAGATCAAATGCACATAACACAGATGTTTCACCGGGAAAGCATAAAGCTAAAAACCCCACTATCATATATTATGTATATCATGGATCATGAAACAATCTCATACAAAACTCTAATCCAATATCTCTCAGTACAATACAATCGTCTCACACTATCATACAAAAATCAACAAATACATGTGCCAATTCTCTGCCTCCAGACAACCTGCCTCCTCTGCGCAATCCCTGCTAATGGAAAACCTACAAATGATTCGAATTCATCTTTCCTAGGTTGCACATTGCTCATGGGCACATCCATTGTGTGTGTGATTGCATGAGTGCACTTCACTCAAATCACAACTGATAGCCAAACTGTCCCTTTCACCTGTTATCTCAACTGGGTCTCCACTAGATCTTACATGCATGTAGTTAAGAGTGGTAAAACTTCAGTTACATGTGAGATCACTGATTGTGAATTAGTTAATAATTAATTCACTGAACTCTCACTAGTGTAAGTTCAGTTACAACTAGTACAACTGAGCTTAACTCACTTAATTGAGTTAAACTACTTTACAACTCACATAACTACACTTCTAACTCTGTTACAAATTCAAGTCACTTAGTTACAACTAATTCGACTTCCATGTCCCACCAATCAACCTTTGAACTCAAATTTCCTATAGCTAATTGATTTGTCATTTCAGTTAACTATTTCAAGTAATAATGAGATAATAGATTAATATTTATTGTCCAATTTATTTAAGGGAAAAATAAATTAGACGCACATTTCTTGTTGACTTTTCAACAATCTGACCATTAAGCTTATGTCCTAAAGTCGTGGACACATATTTCCATGAAGTATTGGAATTCCACAAAACTCAACAAAAATTATTACAGGAAATGAGAGAAATAATTAGAAAATCGTTGAGGGTTTTTGAAACACCGAATTTGGCACCTACAATAGAAGCAGACCTTGACATAAGGAAAACCAACAATGAAGAATATTCGAACAAGGAAAATCAGAAAGTCATTGGTTTTGTAAATGTCGAAGGCCAAGCTCATGAGGCCTCATAAAAACTTGAGAGTGGTGAATGTTGTCGATATATAAAGGAGAACGAAGATCAAGAGATTGAATTCAAGTATATCTTGAAAGAAGCAAGTGCATTTAAATCTCAAAATTATAGTGGAAGCAGAACCCCATCTCCAAGTCAACATATTCATGGTAGCGAAAAATATGAAGAAATACCCAAACATTTTTTTTGCCTAATTTCAAACAGATTCATGCTGGATCCAGTTACAATTCTTGCGTCTAATTTTATATATGATCGAGATTTTGTTAAAGAATTGCACCACCCAAAATATGTGTAGACTGATTTGATAATGAGAAAGGAAATGGAAGGAATTCATTGTGAGGCAGGAGTGATTATAGTAGAGGATACATTGTCTTTTGTTCTTAAGAATCGGCCGGCTACAAAAGAAATTATTAAGACAAACGATGACCTAGAATTCCTCAAACAACAAACCAAACATGTAGAGGATGCAGATGCAGCTGCAAATTATCCATATGACAATCATCAAAATGGAAAGGTTGGTATCATTAGAATGGAAAGGGACGCCCAACATTTTGTTAACACGGGCGCCTGGCCACATGGCCTTATCAGAAACATAGTATATACAACTATTCAACCCGCCATTGACTACTGAGTTGCAAGCCTTCAAAATTCATCAATATGCCTAAGAATTGGTTGTTGGCTTGCGTTCGCATAATAATTTAAGAGGATATGACACGTCTGTACGATTCTGTACAACTGGAACCGTAAGGTGATGGGTGAGGATTATAAATCAATTATTAAAAAAAAAAAAATTAGGCTTACCGTAAAAAAAAAACACTTTCATTATGCTTTGAGGACAAAGCATTCGTTAAGAGGGCGACAATGTAGCACACATAATAATATATAATTATATTATGAAATTATGTAAGGATGTGTCTTATCAAATAAAGATGACTCTTCATTTGAAAGTTCAAAGGGCACCTTGCCTACTATATAAGCAGGGCCCTCATTGTAAAATGGGACACTAAATTCATTCTCTCTCTCTCTCTATATATATATATATATATATAATACATTGGTCTACAATACATTTTAATAACAACATTAGACTTTTGTTTATTACACACAACTTCCAATAGCAGTTGCAAACAAACCAGGATTGAAAACCCCCTGTGACTTTGGTGGGCATTGCTTCCATAGCAATTCTTTTAAACTAAAAAATTGTCCAAAACACCTCGTAGACCAATAAATAAAAAGCCATGGATTTGTGGGCGACCTCAATTTTTTCAACTGTCAGGTTGAATATTTAGACAAGAGTTTGAAACTAGGTTTATAATATTCGCATGTCCACATTTTCGAACAGGAAAACAAGGTTTAGGACTGGAAAATGGGCCCACGCCTCAAGGCATGGCTACAAGCAAAGACAAATACTTAATTCCCAGATTGACTATAATAAAATACATAGAGCTCTGTCACCTTTTTAAAATAGTGGCAAGGAAAACACGAAATGACTACGAGACTTCGAAAGTGTTGATATGCAGTAAGGATACAACACAATAATCATGAAACTGATCGTGGGTCCAATAATTCAACAAAACTTGAAAAATGGCTTTTCTTTTATTCATTCACCTATGTATTAGAAGAGGAGAAGAGGCCTGGAGCAAGCATATAGGTGTAGGATTTGAAACGTGGGTTGTGGGCAAAACAAAACCCAATTATTTTCCTTCAACAGACAACAGGATAAAGCACACGTGTTGCCCATAACATCCAAGTTGTGGTAAAAGAAATAAGACTGCACATCCTCTAGGGTGAGGGTGCTACGCAATATTCATAAGACCCAACTGCATATTTTCTTTTATAGAGGAAACCCTCGGAAATAATCATACGAAATGAGCAAAAACAAACACATTCACTCACAATTACTTATCAACAACCATACCATAATAATATCACCTTCACTCTAGGCCCATACAACCACACAATTCAAACGGAACAAAATGTTGAACGATATTGCCAGTTTGAAACATTTTAATGCTAATAGGAAGAAACCCAATTCAACATGTGAATTATACGGCCAAAATGCCCATAATAAATCCATTAGATGTTTCGGATAACAAACACATTCCGCATAAAAACTACAAAAGCCAACATAATAATTTTATCTAGAGTAGAGCTAACCATAATGAATGGAGAGATAAGAGCCAACATACCTGTGACAAGAATACCAGAAAGCTTAAGAGTGCAACTATTTTTCTGTCGATGATTGAGCACAATTGAGGTGCTACTAACCAAAATAGAAAACGAATGTGAGGAGAAGCGAAGGTGGTAGCTTTGAGGTAGGGTAAGAACGATTTGTAGTAAATGCACGTCGCTTCCCTTATTTTTCATTTAATGCCATCAACCATAGCAAAAAATAGAGCTCTTCAAATTTCCAAAAAAACTTATTCCAATCATAGAATAATGCCATCGCATATCTAAATGCATATAACATAAAGTGTCATTTCCAATTTAAAATTCAAAACAACTTCTAATATGAACTCCATAACCATAATAGCCCATTTAACACTTAGCATCAAACTAATATGTCCCACATTCCTCGCTAATGTTATATCATATCCAACATAATGAGTATTTGCCCATGCATGCAAATAGACCATGAGTGGTGTATTATGGATATTTGAAACAATATATCAAAACCTAAGGTTAGCAAGAGTGGACTAATATATTTGATAAACATTTCTTTTATTTTGAAATCAAATTGCTAGCACCCTTATCATC
>ML804527.1:64992-77362 GCA_009831015.1 Picea engelmannii | reverse complement strand
CTCCAAATAGGCATACTTCTAGATCTGTTTCCAGAAGAAAATATCACACAATTATCTGTGGACATGTTAATCCTTACGAAAATTCAAAGTAAAAGCAAAAACAAGGAGATGAAATCAATTTAGTCAATCTTTTTCTGAAGTCGTGACCAATTATTTAATTTAGAGCACTGATACAAATTTGAAATTACTTCAAAATATGAAAACAAAATCTAAATTTTTTAATGCCCAAAACTTAGCCACTATATAATGGTGAAATCTTCAAACAAAGCACCACCTTAATATTTGTTTCAGATCTCTGAAATCTGTTTGCCTAGCCCAAATTTGGGAACTTCATCACAAATACTATATTTCTTTCAATCACCTTGCTTTGGTTCATATCTAATTTAATATCCCTTTCAACCATACAGCCTCAACTGAATGATGTTGTATTCATCCCATTTAATCTAGCTCTACCAATGATAAAGCTGCAATTGTCTATTTCGTTATTCCATGATAGAATTATAGATCTAATACAGAACCAGATTTTGATTTTCTTGTTCACATATCCCCCAATCTAAGTTTGTATGTCTTGGTCAATTTGAATATGCCATTTCTCATGAGCCTAATCAAGTGCATAATTGACTATCCCTTTGATATAGTTTGTATCTCTTGGTTTTGATATGGATGGCAGTCTTCTCCCCCTTTTTTTCTTGCATGCAAGTTTATGTTTTGAGTTTTCATTTATGATCGAAATTTCTCAAACAGGGTTTGGGGATTTTATTTGTCACTGTAAGAAAGACTATAGATTTGGATAGTATGAGCTAATGATCCAAGTCTATCTCACTTGTTAGTACTTTTGTTATTTGGATTTTTTTTTGATATGAATGGAAAACCCTCCCCATTTCTTTCACTGCTTGCAAGTTTATGTTTTAGTTTTTCATTTATGGTTGAAATTTCTCAAATTGGGACTGGGGCTTGCTATAGATTTGGATAGTATGAGCTCACTTGTCCATATTTAAGATTCTGGGGTAGATTAAAGTTGGGTAAATTAGGTAAGCTTAGAGTAAGAGGAGCGAAGTTGTTATGTGTTTGGCTATAGGATAAGTCAACTTGGTTAAGGTAGTGTTAACTAGGCTAAGGGAGAAGAGGGTGGGTTAGTGTAAAGTATAAGGTAGGCCAAGGTAGAGTTGGGCTATTCTCGTCTATGGCTACCTCAACATAAAGTAGAATAGGGTAGGCTTAAGATAAGCCAAGTTATTTATGTAGGGTAGGAAGGGGTGGGATATAGTAGGATAGAGTAAGATGGTGTAGAATAAGCTAGATGGTAGGGTCGGGTAAGGTAAAGCAGGTAGAGTAGGCTAGGATTAGGATAAAATATGCTAAGTTGGGATATGGTAGGTCAGACTGGATTAGCCAAGAGGATAGGGTAGGTTAGTGTAGAGGAGGGTTAGCCACATTAGGATAGCGGAGATTGGGCTACGATAGGCTAGGGAATGAGAGGATGGGCTAGTGTATACCTTGCAAGGTTACTTTAGTGTAGGCTAGGCTAGGCCAAGTAGCTTATGATAAGGTTGGCTTGGCTAGAAGAGGGCCCAAGGGAGGGGAGGGGGGGAATGTACGATGGCAGTAGGGTAGTGAAGATTGGGGTACGGGGCTTAGGGTTGCTGTGTGGGGCATGGGGTGGTGAGGGCCAAGAAGTGTGGTGATGGGGGCAAGGGAAGGGTGACCTAGGGGCCTTGGGGCACGAGGGAAGGGGTCCTAGACCAAGGGTAGGGGGCTTTATGTGTTAGGGAAGGGTGCCTTGGGGTGTGGGGGACAGGGGCCCAAGGGTGATAGGGTAGGGGGTCCTATGGTGAGAGGGAAGTGGCCTTGGGACAAGGGTATGGGTGATCGGATAGGAACAATGATATTGTGACGATGGGGGCCAAGGGGTATGGTGGCCCATTTCTATGACATTTGGGGTCAAGGGTTTTGAGAGATGGGGGTGTAGTGTTGTGATGGTGGCAGGCAAGGGGCATGAGAGATGGGGGCATAGTGTTGTGATGGTATTGGCCAAGGGGTGTGGTAGATGGGGGTGTTTGGGTGTGGGGGCTCGAGGGTGTTGGGGTAGGGGGTTCCAAGGTATGATGGAAGTGGCCTTGGGCCAAGGGTAGGGATGATAGGGCAAGGGAAATGATCCTGTGATGATGGGGGCTTAGGGGCATGGTGGTCCATTATTGCGACAACTAGGGGGGAAGGGGTCCTTAGGTGCTAGGATAAGGGTTCTCTAGGACAAGGGTAAGCGTGCCCTTAGGTTTTGGGAAATGGGGCCCTAGGGTGCAGGGGAAGTGTGCCCTTGCATGTTGGGATAGGAATCCAAGGGGCAGGGCCTAAGTGTGCTAGGGTATGGACCCCTAGGGCACGAGGGAAGGGGTCCTTAGTGTATGGGGGAAGGGGGCCTAAAGGCATGGGGAAAGGGGTGTTGGGGTAGGTGTCTCACTGCAAGATGCGTATATACACACTTTTTGCCCGAACAATCATCTATACCACTTTTCCTTGCCTGTTTGCTTGGTTTTTTTATTGCTGGCTGGGATTTGATAGTTGTTGAGCCTTCTTAGGACTCTGTAGTGCCTACTAAGCTTCTCTGGGTTGATAGGAAACCTGTTTGGAGTTGAATTTTTGGGCGGAGTCTTTCTCATATTTTCATTTTTGATTTGTTCTTGAACTCTGGGCTGTTTGCATGGTTGCTTGGTATTTTGCTTGAGTTATTCCATTTATACACAGTAGAATTTATATATTAGATTGCCTATCAGTCCATGCATTTTATTTTTAGTATATTGAAAATACAAAAAAATAGGCATTTTGCACTGCTTGGCATTTTTTTCTTCTGATTCTTTATCATTAGCTTAGTGCATTTAGTGAAAGATTGCACTAAACTTCTGAATTGCAGAGTTGAAATTGAAAATTGCACTGTTTTTATACACATATCATTCATTGAAAAGTTAAAGTTAGACTTTGCATTATATTCATATTTATTTTCTTGCAGAGTCATAACATCATGAGTTTCACTTCCATACCCTTTTGAGTAATCATGGCCAATAAAATTTATGCTTTAAACTAAAATTGATTAGTGACGATTTTATTTTTTAGGGTGCACAAACTAGTCTTGGATTTAGTGCCTTGGAATAGGATTTTGTGAGTAAACTTCTCCAAGGCAATTAAATCAACATATGTGTCTAAGAAAGGGAGTTGAGAAGTCCATTGTATAATTGGTAATATCAGGAGGCTCCGCTCACACCGGAGTTAATCACGAGGTCGCGTGAATTTAGTTGAAGGGATATCCCCTGGATACTCGCCTAGCGTCAGAGACATTTCTGTGGATTTATTTGTATCTGGGGATCTTGCTAGTGCCCATACCTCTATGAGAGGCGATGATTTCAAGGTTTTGGGCTTTGCTACCCTGCACATACGGTGATCCAGACTTACGACTGCTCACCTGTGCATCTGTTATACAATGGTTTATTAGTTGCTTGACTTAGGTATCTCATAGGTTACTTGCAGGGATTATTATGATTGTACCCTGGGTCAGATAGGGGTCGGATAGCACATAACCTTTATGGAGGATTACCTCTCCGGGGGGGTCTGACCGACTAGTTGTTAAGCTGATGAGGGCCCCTATAACTGATTCTGTTACCTCCAAACTTTAGCGGGGAGTCTCAGGTCCCTCTTGGACGAGACTTACCTTCTTTAGCGAGGGAGGCCACTCAACCACTTTATCCTGTTTGCATGCATATTGGTCGTTTGAATTTTTTGTATGCTCTTTGACTACCAATCGGCCTTAGGATATTTTTTTTATTTTGTAGAGTCATAAGTCGTCGTGGAGTCGGACCAGTATCCTCGTCGGTCCCATTGGTTGTTACAGTGACCACCAGATTTCAAGTTCTTTCCTTCTAAAAGGCGTAAAGTTATTAGGCGTGGTACACATACATCCACCTTTCAGACTTTTGGTTCCACAAAGATGAGTACTGAATCTAGTCTTCAGAACACTGGGAGCTCTTCGCCTCCCATACCCACTATAGTTAATGGCACACCTTCGACTCCTGCAACCACTACAGTTGTAGCACCGGAAGCACATATCAGAATTATGGCTCAACCTATAGTTAATGCTTCATCTCTTGCCTCGAACCCTTTTGGGGGTCTTGGACATTCATTGGGTTACAATGTTCAGTCCATCCCTATGGCTTCTAGTCCATTTTCTTATGGTATGCCTAACTTCACTTCATAGTTCTACCATCCCAGCTGCTGGCCCTAACACTAGCATTGGAATTGGGGGTACTGCACCTCCTTACACTCCATTTTCATTTGGTGGTTCTCATATCCCTTAAATGAATCCTAATATAGGAAGTGTCCCTGCTTTTAACCTCAGGTCTAATCCTTTCACGGCTGGATGGAACAACCAACCTGGTGGACAAGTTTCGTCCTATGTCCCTAACTCCTGAGTGTCGATTCCGACCAATACTTTTGGCATGATGAATCCACTTCAATCCTTCAGGTTCCAACCCGAAGGAGGTTAGTCTTACCCTTTGGGAAACCCCCAACCCAGATCCAATTTGGTTCGGGGAAAATTTCATAACCCCCAACTCAAATCTAACCCGATTAGGGGCAATTTTTATAATCCTCAACAGAACATTCCTGCTGGAATGATGCCCAACCCACCTTATATGAATCAGCCTAGAGGAGGGCCTTATAATCCCAGATAGGGCTATGGTTCTTACCAGAATCCTGGATGGGCTGCAGTTCCGCACGCACAATCTTTCGTGGAAGGTTGGGGCGAGATGTGGCAACCCTGTCTCCTTTTTTTGGCCACACTTAATTTTCCAGATTTGTCTAAGTTAATGAATGACCCTATGATTCATGATCCTACATGGCCCCCCATCCCCACCAAACTTTCTTCGGACATGCCAAAGTTTGAAGGCAAGAATGGAGAGGACCCTGGTGATCACGTCACTACTTTTCACCTTTGGTGCTCATTGAATTCCCTTAATGACAATTCTATTAGATTATGATTGTTTCAATGCACTCTCATTGGAGTTGTTGTGCAATGGTATATTGAGCTACCTAGGGGGACATGTGGGTCATTTAATCAGTTGGTGATGGTCTTTCTTAACCACTTTCAGTTGCCCATTCGTTATCATGTTGGCCTCAAACTTTTGTCGACTTTATGCCAGGATACCGCCACTCATATCTCGGATCATATCCAGGAGTGGCGTAGACGAAAGAGGTTGATTAGGACTCCTATACCCCCATCCTTACTTTTAGAATGGTTCCTTAAGTCTTTGCATGCTCCTATATCGAAGGACGTTGCTACTTCCAGGGTCACCCCTGAAGAAGAAGCTATCTTTAGAGCCCAACAATTAGATTTGATATATGCTCCATCTGGGATGTTATATCACCTGCTTCCAAACGCACCACGGTCTAGTTACGACCCTAGGAAAAAACCCAGATCTCATGCCAATGACAATGTAGTCTTTTCTAATGTAAAGTTCGTAGACTCGGCGACAAGCCACTTGAAGACTTTGTCTCTAAACTAGTTTGTTGGAGGGCCAACTTCGTTTGTGTCTTCCAATCCCACTTAGTCGGCGTATGTACATTATGTGCAATCGCCGAAAAACCCAAATGGTGACCAGCAACCAGGAGGGAATAAAAGGAAAGGTCGAAATAATCGTAAGGGTGAGAAAAATGGTAATAAACCCAAGGACAATGATAATAAGGTGGAGTTTCCTTGTAAACTTTGTACCGATGACAACCTTATGCATTTATGCCCCAAACTTGTGGAAGTTGTGAGGATTTTGAATCTACCGCCCACCGTGGGGACGAATCCATTCCCGCATAACCAACACTTAGCCTCGAGCTCTTCGAACCACAAAAATGGGGCCGGTGGGAGTCAAAACCCACCGTCGCAAGATGAAGACCATGTATGTATCAATATGGTCGATGCAAAAATTGATGTAGCCACTCGATCTCGAGATTATAGCTCTTCGCAAGCTAATTCTGGTCTAGAAGCTCCCCCTCCTCCTCCGAAGACGAACTTACATATGGAGAAACCATAACCATCGCCTCGTACTCCGAAAGGAGTACTTAAGCACTCTACCCACAATCCTAATGCTAGAGTCACCCATAACTACTCTATTGTTGAGGACCTGGGCCAAACCCCTTGTGCGATGTCAGCTTTGGAGGTACTCCAGATGTGTCCTCCACAGAGGAATGACTTACTCTCTACTTTAGGAGCTCTAGAACCCAATGTCTCAAAAGCTATCAAGTTTGATGTCATGGATGTGAAGCCTCGCTTACCTTACCATGTGGATTTTTGAATCCATGTGGAGTATTCCAAGTATACCATCAAACGTGCGGTTGTTGATGAAGGTGCTGACACCTGCGTTATGTCCCTGGTCTGTTGGAAAGCTCTCGGTTCTCCGACTCTTCCCTAGTCATTGAGAATGTTGACTACAAGTGATGGTCATTTCTTCCACCCTCAAGGTATTCTCTTTTCCTTTCTGGTCCAGTTAGGTGGGAAGACGGTAAAGGTGGAGGTAGAGGTAGTTAATGCGCCTCTTGATTATAACCTGTTACTAGGTCGCAATTGGACCTATGCTATGGTTTTTATCGTATCGTTCATCTTCCGTATGATTTGTTTTCCTCATCAAGGGAAGATCGTGACAATCGACCAGTTATCCTTTGGGTACTCTAGTCCTGATGCATCTATTGGACCGTCAATCCTCGTGATCGACAATTCTCAGTCGACAACTGAGAATATCGGTTTTGGAATGTATTCTTCCCTTATAGGTACTTTCGAATTCTCGGCACCGAATCACCACATTTATGCCATGTCTAGTAGGTCTGCTTCGACAGGGAGGTCCATTCCTTTCCACACTTCCTATTTTAGTGAGCCATGGACCCTACCTTCCCTGAATTCATCGTGTGAACATCAGTCACATGCTAGCATGGTAATGCCACTATTGGCAGCAAAAATTGTGTATCAGGTTGTTCTTGACTCTTCTGTCGATCCCGATCTTGTTACCTCACCGACGGACGAGGAGGATCCTGTTCTTAGGCCTGTATGGGCCACCTCATTGTCCTGTTCACATGATTTCCTAAATGAGACTTTGCCTTCGAATGAAGCCATCCTAGAAGCCATGAATGGTTATGATAGACCTTGGGATGATATGCATCATCGATCTTATCTTTTTCCAAGTCTTGAAAGAATCGAGCAAGATGATTGTCGGTCTACTTTGAGTGAGATAGTCGGTCACGTTGTAGTTCCACTTGATACGCACAAAATTTATGTCGAAGGAAACATGGCGAGTATTTCTCCTCCCGTCTTGATTGATATCTCTCATACCCTGGTAAGGTTGAAAACATAAATATAGGTGCGGATTTTTTGCCAGAAGAAATTCTAATATACACCAAACTCTTGAAAGAATTTCGAGATGTATTTGCTTGGTCATATGAAGAGATGCCAAGGATCAATCCTCATATTGTCAAACATGAGATTAGAACTTATTCGGATGCTAAACATGTTCAACAACATCTTAGAGCTGTGAATCCTAGGAAGGCCCCTGCTATTAAGGCAGAGGTGGAGAAGCTACTTAATGTTGGCTTCATCTACCCAGTTCCCTTGACCGAATGGGTATCCAACCCCATTCCCGTCAATAAAAAGCAAGGAACCATCGGTGTATGTATGCACTTTCACGACCTGAACAAGGCTTGTCCTAAAGATAACTTTCCCACACCTTTCATCGATCAGATTCTCGACGAGTGTGGGGGAAGTGAGATATTTTCTTTTAAGGATGAACTTTTAGGGTATAACCAAATCCAAATCAAACCTAAGGACCAACACAAGATGACATTTATTCATCCATGGGGTACTTTTGCATAATGGAGAATGTCTTTCGGCCTTAAAAACGTCGAACCAACCGTCCAATGTGCCATGACTTTCGCTTTTCATGATCTTAAGCACATAGTCGAAGCCTACCTTGTTGATCTTGCTGCTCACTCTCACAAGAGAGTGGACCATGTTAGGCACTTAGGGATCATTTTTGAAAGATTTTGTTACTATAGAATCCGGTTGATCTCTCAGAAATGTATCTTTTGTGTTAAGTCTAGTCGTCTTTTGGGATTTTTAGTTTCCGAGACCAGGATCATGGTAGATCCACTTAAGGTTGAGGCAATACTTCAATTGCCTCCCCCATGCACGATTAGACAAGTTCAAGGTTTACAGGGGAAATATAACTTTCTACGTCGGTTCATAAGGTGTTATGCCAATATCACTAAGGGTTTCATGCACCTTTTGAAGAAAAACACCCCTTTTATCTAGGATGAGCGAGCTCATGAGTCTTTCGATACTTTGAAGAAAGTCTTGGTATCGGCCCCTCTGCTGAAGTCTCTTGATTACAGTAGAGATTACTTTCTTTATATCGTCGCGTTTGAGGAGACGATTGGTATGGTTCTAGTTCAGGAAGATGATGAGCTCCATGAGCATGTCATCTACTATCTTAGTCGAAACTTAGTCGGTCCTGAGCTTAATTACTCTCACATTGAAAAACTAGTTTTGGCTATCGTTCACACAGTCCAACGTTTACTTTACTATATATTTCTTTGCAAGACTACTGTGGTTGTTGATGTCAATCCGTTTCAATACGTCCTTACCAGGCATATCATAGTGGGGAAATATAATAAATGGATTGTCATTTTTCAAGAGTTTTATCTCAACTTCGTTTCGGCAAAGTTCAAGAAATCACTAGTCTTCTCAGAGTTAATATATGATTTTCCACGATTAGATGAGGATGTTGTCCATGTTGATTCGTTTGCGTATGAACACATTTTTCTTGTCTCATCGTCTGACCCCTGGTATGGAGACATTGTTTTCTATCTTCAGACCTTGAAGTTCGCTCAACAACTCTCGCGAGATGATCGACGACGTATTAGATACCAAGCTAAGAAGTATACCATCATAGGGGACACTTTATATCGCCAAGGAATAGATGATATCTTACGTAATTGTTTAACTCACGAAGAGGTTGATTCAGTCCTAAATGATTGCCACAAAGGGGCTTGTGGTGGTCACCTATCCGGGCTTGCGACAACCCAAAAAATATTGCGAGCTGGTTATTTATGACCTACTATCTTTAAAGATTGTATTGAATCATTTAAGAAGTGTCACCCATGCCAAGTGTTCACTCGAAAAATGTGCTCGCATCCAGCCTCTCCTCACCTAGTCATTATTGTCGGTCCCTTCAGCAAGAGGGGGGTGGACTTCATAGATTGCAACCCAACTTTGGCTTGGGGGCATCAACATATTATTGTGGTCATCGACTACTTTACTAAGTGGGCCAAAGCCATGCCGATAATATAATTCAATGGGAAGACTATTTCCTTCTTCGTATTCAATCAAATAATCACCCGGTTTGGTATCCCGAGTGAGATTGTCACTAATCATGGCAGTCACTTTCAAAACAAAATGATGGTAGAACTAGCATCTAAGCTGGGGTTTAGACATGGTCATTCTTGTCCTTATTACCCCCAGGAAAATGGGCAAGTAGAGGCAGTCAACAAGTCTCTCAAGACCATCTTGCAAAAAACTGTCAGTCAGAGTAACTCCGATTGACACATCATGCTATATCCTGCACTTTGGGCATATCGAACCACGATTAAGATTGCCACCGGTTTTCCCCCCTTCCAGTTAGTACACGGTGTGAAGTCGAATCTTCCTATTGAATGCAAAATTCTTTCTCTTAAGTTGGCAGTCGCGCTCCTACCTGACACTTCAGATCTAGAGCGATGCCTTGTGCACCTAGAGACTCTTGACGAACAACGTCGGGACGCTTTTACGTCTATCGAGGTGAACAAAAAATGCATCAAGGTCCAATATGATAAGTCTGTATGTCCTCGGTTATATGATGAGGGTGACTTGGTCCTCTTATATGACCAAGACAAAGAACCGTTGGGTGTAGGCATGTTTAAACCCATGTGGCACGGTCGTTATATCATGCAACGTGTTCTAGAAAAAAGGAGCCTATGAGTTAGAAGATTATGAAGGGAATATGTTGGTCGAGCCCAGAAATGGTCTCTACTTGAAAAGATATTACTCTTGAGCCCTAGGGTTGGGCGGAACTCTTTGTATACTAATGTAATTTAGTGTATATACATATTTTTTCCCTTTCTTTTTGTCGTTGGCTTGCTTATCGAGTTTTTCCTTTATTAACATATGCCAACGGAGTCTTCGGTCTACCTAGGATTTGCAGACGAAGGTAGATGTCATACACGGAACTTGGATTCCGCCGCTTCAGTGGTTTACTCACCCGAGGGTCAGCTGGTGTCTTCAGGTGATGTATCCCCAGGGCCATCCATGAATAATGTGGTCAAATATAGCGCCATCATAGAACTTTTTCGTGATGTTATCTCACATGGTATTCGCTCTGTGGAGGTTCGCCTGGATTCTCAGTCAATAGTATGTCAGTTGAATGGTCGTTACCGTGTGTGTGATCCTACTTTACTCCGACAATTCCTACAGGTACGTCTTTTAGAACGGCAGTTTGATTTTATCACATATTATCACATTCCAAGGAGTGCTAATCATGTATCCAATGCCTATGCTAATTAAATTTTAGATTGACATTTGTCACATTACTAAAGCAAAGATAACCATCACATCATTGTACACATTGTAAAATATAAGTGAAGATGAAGATCCTTTTTTATATATTTCAAAAAATATAGTGTTTGTATTACAAAATTGGGGCTAAAACCCTCAATACACATATACAGTCGGTATACAGATCCCACGACATCTACGCCTGTGGCATCGGATGTGTGTTATGGTATTAAACCACGATGTTTTCGAGATGTCGAAAGAGTCATACCCATGCTCTAAGTACACCAACTACCTGTCGCTTGTTAAGAACCTAAATAGATCTACAAATATAATCACTACAAATACTGAATACACAATGGATCCACAGACCAATATAGAAGAACAATATGCAAAATCTTTTTTATTACTATCAAACCCTTGAGGTAGGACAACACCATACAATGGATCCTATTATGGAAGGGATCCTCTCCTGTTTACTTTCCTCTTCGAGGGGGCTTCCTCCTAATGAGCTTTAGCATCAAACACAATGTTTCTCTTCATATCACATTATATTGCTTGAACCCCTTCATATGATACTACCATCACCTAAGAACATTCTAAAGGAGGAATCTTCTAGAAGTAGAAACTTCTAGGAAGTCCTCTTACATTTATTATATCTAATTACCCATTTATTATATCTAAATACCATAGTGGGCCTTATTTAATAATATAGTGGACCTAGTCCACCTTACATTGAATGACATCCACTATTATCACTATGGGCCCTATGCCCCCCCCACTACCTCTCTAGCTACTTTACATTCCATCCTCCTTATGAAAGTGTTGTCTTCAACGTTTGATGTACAACCATATACCAGAGTCTCATGGATAAGTGTGGACCACAACTCTGAAGTAGACCAGAGAAACATGGTCCCATTGAGAAATGGAAGCCACCATGTTGAAGTAGTCCAACCACCATTGTAAACCAGGGTCCCATGTCTAATTTCTCATGTGAACACCACATGGAAGATATTGGCATCCAATAACCAACTGAAAATGATGCTCCAAAGACTGACATCTGTCATCTGGATACAAATAAGAAGATCCATCCACATAGTGGAAAATGGTCGTAGCAGAATCTAGAAGGAATAAATTCATTGTAGAATATGCAGGATGGACACTAGTAATAATCATTGGCTCCCGATTTGTCACATTGATACTCTCTACTAAAGGTGGATTAGAGTTATAAAATAAAATATGAAAGTGGTTGTCATCCCAGAAATGACAATTATCCATATACCAATCATCACAATCGGCCTCCAAATCATACCAAGGATATATTTCTTGATTATATTCATCCTTGATGTCCACCATAAGAAATCTCTCCTGCATTCTATCCAATGAATCTTGAATACTATGAAAACTATCATTGAGGTAGTTTGTGAGGCCATGCAATTTAGCATCCAATGTGTCATACAATTGAGATTTGAATGTTTCAGTAATTTGTAGAATTTCTTTGAGGGTTTGAGAGGAAATAACCATCTGAGCACCCTATTAACTCTTCAGTCTCGCATATGTCATGAAAAAACCCCAAAAATAGAACAATAAGTTACGGCATAAAATTGTGGCTTTTTCTAGAAAACCCTAAAAAACTGTTGAATTTAAAATGCTCATAACTTCACTTCCCGGTCTCCATTTCGGCTGATTTTTTTTTTGAAATTGGGTGAAATTGTGAGAGGAACTCAAATGTGTAATTTTTTTGGGAAAATTCAGCTTCCAAAT
>ML804527.1:45817-64968 GCA_009831015.1 Picea engelmannii | reverse complement strand
CCGTCCACGGAAAAAAAACCCTGAAAATTTGCAGATTTCCTCCAAATGAGCTTTAGCTCCAAACACAATGTTTCTCTTCATATCCCATTACATTGCTTGAACCCCTTTATATAATACTACCATCCCATTATATTGCTTGAACATTATGGAGGAGAAATCTTCTAGAAGTAGAACCTTCTAAGAATACCTTTCACATTTATTATATCTAATTACCCATTTATAATATCTAACTACCATAGTGGGTCTTATTTAATAATATAGTGGACATAGTCCAACTTACATTGAATTTCCCCCACTATTATCACTATGAACCCTCTACCCCACCCCCCACTACCTCTAGCTATCTTACATCGCTACATTACTTCAGGTAGATCCTCTACCTAAACCATTGTAATCCTCTGAGTCAAACGAGATAGGTTGCCCTACACGTTCAATAGGACTCTCTCGGCTTCTCCTCCCGCTGCTTCATCACCCTGGTTCCTCTGTCAATGTTGAGGTAACTCCTCCAGTCGTCGCAGATGCACATCTACATCTCACAAGTGTCCATTGAAGACTTAAGCACCATCCAAAAATATTTTTGTCACATAATACAAAAATACAAAAAAAACGAAATATTTAAAAACATTTTACCTATGTCACCGTAGGCAATCCGTGGTGGAAGTGGCATATCAAGATTTCCTCTGAAGTCGATCCCCGCATAGGGATAGTCATCCAGAGCGATGACTTGTCGATGCCACTAGAAGAAGAAATACTTCTTGTAGGGTGTTGGCACCATACCTCCTCCTTGTCGTCTCATGACCTCGGTTCACCGTGCCATGGCTGGATTGCGTAGTCCTCTAGGAAGAATATCCATTCTAGGTCCCAGAACTCGAGCCCGCTCAAAAATAAACTGCATAGAATAGAGGCAAACCCAAAGTTTTTTTTACCCCCTTATTTGCGCTATGTCAACTGACCTTTCATATTGGTCAGTAGTGAGGTACACCAATCATAGATAGTGGGTCTCATACACTGTACTGCATAATGCAACGAAACCGAACCTATGATCCTTGTCAATAAAAACACGATGATCTTCATGTCAAGGTTATTTATTGCCTGGATAGGGAGTTGATTTCTCACTTTTGGAGTCCCTGCTACACAGTGGGCATCGATCTACTCCTCTATCTTCATCTCACTCCCAGCTCCATGTGACTTGAGGTTTACAACCTCTCTTTGGTGTGATAGACCAGTCAAGAAGTAGATGTCCTCTACTTCAATCCTCAATGGTTGTCCATCAAGGATAAAGTTTCCGCTATCAGGGTCCAAGTAACCCACCAACATCTCCAACAACCTCACTTGGGCCCTCATTCCTTTGAGAGCCCAAAACTTATACAAGCCACATATTTTTAGATCCACTTAAGCCACCAGATCTCTATCCACAGCTGCATCAATCTCCTCGTGTTCTCTCTCTCTCCATTCAAGAACCATCCTGCAAAGAACAAATCAAATTTTGAGTTAGAACCCTTCATTTTGGCCATTTGTGTGCCTGTACACAGCTTCTTTTGCATATAGTCACGTGTAGGGCTCAATATACACCCCATGTGGTTCACACAGTGGTGTATACCTCGTTGTATACACGACTTCAATAGAGACAACCCGCGTACACCAAAATCTACATTTTATGTGCAATTAAAAAACTCGAACCTAATTCAAAAATGTAAGCCACTGAATTTGAAGAGGATGAGAAATAGAGTTACCTAATCCACCAAATGTAATCGTCGTTTGAATCTTGGAGGTATTTTGGTCGAAATTGCACTATTTGAGGAAAAATCAAAATGTTATAGTAATTTTTTATTTTATTACTATTTATAAGCTATTTTTACCCACTATAGTGCACAAACCAGTCTAGGATTTAGTGCATTGGAATATGATTTTTTGAGTAAACTTCTCCAAGGAAATTAAATCAACATATGTGTCTAAGAAAGGGAGTTGAGAATTCCTTTGTATAATTGGTAATATCAGGAGGCGTCGCTCACACTAGAGTTAATCACAAGGTCACACGAAGTTAGTGGAAGGGATATCCTCCGAATACCCGCCTAGCACTAGAGATATTTCTATGGATTTATTCATATCTGGGGATCTTGCTAGTGCCCATACCTCTGTGAAAAGCAGTGCTTTCAAGGTTTCAGGCTTTGCTACCCTGCCCATACGGTTATCCAGACACACGACTGCTCAATTGTGCATCAGTTATACAATGGTTTATTAGTTGCTTGACATAGGTATCTCATAGTTTACTTGCAGGGGTTATTATGCTTGTACCCTGGGTCAAATAAGGGTCAGACAACACACAACCTTTATGGAGGATTACCTCTCCTGGGGGGGTTGACCTTTCACCTTTGGTGCTCATTGAATTCCCTTAATGACAATTCTATTAGATTACGATTGTTTCAATGCACTCTCATTGGAGTTGTTGCGCAATGGTATATTGAGATACCTAGGGAGACATATGGGTCATTTAATCAGTTGGTGATAGTATTTCTTAACCACTTTCAATTTCCCATTCGTTATCATGTTGGCCTCGAACTTTTGTCAACTTTACGCCAAGATATCGCCACTCATATCTCGGATCATATCTAAGAGAGGTGTAGACGGAAGAGGTTGATTAAGACTCCTATACCCCCGTCCTTTCTTTTAGAATGGTTCCTTAAGTCTTTGCATGCTCCTATCTCGAAGGAAGTTGCTACTTCTGGGGTCACCACTGAAGAAGAAACTATCTTTAGAGCCCAACAATTAGATTTTATATATGCTCAGTCTGGGATGTTATATCACCTGCTTTCAGATGCACCACGGTCAAGTTACGACCCTAGGAAAAAACTCGGATCTCATGCCAATGACATCGTAGGCTCAGCCAATGTAAAGTCTGCAGACTCGGCGACAAGCCACTTGAAGACTTTGTCTCTAAACCAGTCTGCTGGAGGGCCAAATTTGTTTGTGTCTTCCAATCTCACTTAGCCGGTGGATGTACATTCTGTGCAATCATCGAAAAACCCAAATGGTGACCAGCAACCAGGAGGGAATAAAAGGAAAGGTCGAAATAATCGTATGGATCTCGATCCTGATCTTGTTACCTCGCCGACAGACGAGGAGGATCCTGTTCTTAGGCCTGTATGAGTTGTCTTGTTCTCATGATTGCCTAGATGAGACTTTGCCTTCGGACGAAGCCATCCTCAGAGCCATGAATGGTTCTGATAGACCTTGGGATGATATGCATCATCGATCTTATTTTCTTCCAATTCTTGAAAGAATCGAGCAAGATGATTGTCGATCTACTTTGAGTGAGATAGTCCTCACCTAGTCATTACTGCCGGTCCCTTCACCAAGATGTCAACAGAAACTTTGGTCTACCTAGGATTTACAGACGGAGTCAGTCGTCATACATGGAACTTGGCTTCCGCCGCTTGGGTGGTTTACTCACCCAAGGTTCAGTTGCTGTCTTCAAGTGGCATATCCCTAGGGCCATCCACGAATAATGTGGTCGAATATAGCGTCGTCATAGAGCTTTTGTGCGATTCTATCTCACATGGTATTTGCTCTTTAGAGGTTCCCCTAGATTCTCAGTCAGTAGTATGTCAATTGAATGGTCGTTACCATGTGCGTGATCCTACTTTACTCAGACAATTCCTACAGGTACGTCTTTTAGAACGATAGTTTGATTTTATCACATATTATCACATTCCAAGGAGTGTTAATCATGTATCTGATGCCTATGCTAATTACGTTTTAGATTGACATTTGTCACATTACTAAAGCAAATATAACCATCACATCAATGTACACATTGTAAAACATAAGTAAAGCTGAAGATCTTTTTTTATATATTTCAAAAAATATAGTGTTTGTATTACAAAATTGGGGCTAAAACCCTCAATACACATATACAGTCGGTATACATATCCCACAACATCTACGCCTGTGGCGCCGGATGTGTGTTATGGTATTAAACCACAACATTTTCAAGACGTCGAAAGAGTCATACCCATGCTCTAGGTACACCAACCATCTATCACTTGTTAAGAACCTGAATAGATATACAAATATAATCACCACAAATACTGAATACACAATAGATCCACAAACCAATATAGAAGAACAATATGCAAAATATTTTTTATTACTATCAAACCCTTGAGGTAGAACAACACCATACAATGGATCCTATTATGGAAGGGATCATCTCCTGTTCACTTGCCTCTTCAAGGGGGCTTCCTCCTAATGAGCTTCAACTCCAAACACAATGTTTCTCTTCATATTCCATTACATTGCTTGAACCCCTTGATATAATACTACCATCACCTAAGAACATTCTAGAGGAGGAATATTCTAAAAGTGGAACCTTCTAAGAAGTCCGCTTACATTTATTATATCTAATTACTCATTTATTATATCTAACTACCATAGTGGGCCTTATTTAATAATATAGTGGACCTAGTCCACCTTACATTGAATGACCTCCACTATTATCACNACCTCTCTAGCTACTTTACATTCCATCTTCCTTATGAAAGCGTTGTCTTCAACGTTTGATGTACAACCATATACCAGGGTCCCATGGATAAGTGTGGACCACAACGCTGAAGTAGATCAGAGAACCATGGTCCCATTAAGAAATGAAAGCCACCATGTTGAAGTAGTCCAACCTCAATTGTAAATGAGGGTCTCATGTCTAATTGCTCATGTGAACACCACATGGAAGATATCGACACCCAATAACCAACTAAAAATGATGCTTCAAAGACTGACATCTGTCATGTGGATCCAAATAAGAAGATTCATCTACTAGTGGAAAATGGTCGTAGCAGAATCTAGAAGGAATAATATCACTGTAGAATATGCAGGATGGATGCTGGTAATAATCATTGGCTCCCAATTTGTCATATTGATACTCTCTACAGAAGGTGGATTAGAGTTATCAAATAAAATATGAAAGTGGTTGTCATCCTAGAAATGACAACTATCCATATACCAATCATCACAATCGGCCTCCAAATCATATCAAGCATATATTTCTTGATTATCTTCATCCCTGATGTCCACCATAAGAAATCTCTCCTGCATGTTATCCAATGAATCTTGAATACTATGAAAACTATTATTGAGGTAGTTTGTGAGGCCATACAATCTAGCGTCCAATGTGTCATACAATTGAGATTTGAATGCTTTAGTAGTTTTTAGAATTTCTTTAAGGGTTTGAGAGGAAATAACCATATGAGCACCCTATTAACTCTTCATTCCCGCATATGTCATGAAAAAACTCCAAAAATAGAACAATAAGTTACGGCATAAAATCGCGTTTTTTTCTAGAAAACCCTAAAAAACTGTTGAATTTAAAATGCTCATAACTTCACTTCTCGGTCTCCATTTCGGCTGATTTTTTTTTTCGAAATTGGGTGAAATTGTGAGAGGAAATCAAATCTATAATTTGTTTGGGAAAATTCGACATCGAGCTGCTACAAAAATATTTAAAATGATAAAAAAAAAAAAAAACCCTGCAACGCTGTCCGCAGAAAAAACCTTGAAAAATTGCAGATTTTAAAATTTCAATATCTTGACTTCCCAGACTCCGGTGTTTTTCTGAGAGAAACTCAGATCTACAGTTTGTTTCTGCAAATTTTGCACAGAAATATATCGAAAATTTCTGGAATGTCGCGCCCTCTTTTTTCTTCTCCGAAAAAAAAATCTGCAAAAATAAAAAATATTTGCCCACAATGTATGCCAGGGAAAATGCTTCGATACCACTTGTTAAGAACCTAAATAGATCTACAAATATAATCACCACAAATATTGAATACACAATATATCCCCATAGCAATATAGAAGAACAATATATAAAATCATTTTTATTACTATCAAACCCTTGAGATAGAACAACACCATACAATGGATCCTATTATGGAAGAGATCCTCTCCTGTTTACTTGTTTCATCGAGAGGGTTTCCTCCTAATGAGCTTTAACTCCAAACACAATGTTTCTCTTCATATCCCTTTACATTGCTTGAACCCCTTTATATAATACTACCATCCCATTACATTGCTTGAACATTCTAGAGGAGAAATCTTCCAGAAGTAGAACCTTCTAGGAAATCCTCTTACATTTATTATATCTAATTACCCATTTATTATATATAATTACCCATTTATAATATCTAACTACCATAGTGGGTCTTATTTAATAATATAGTGGACATAGTCCACCTTACATTGAATGGCCCCCACTATTATCACTACGGACCCTCTGCCCCGCCCCCCACTACCTCTCTAACTATCTTACATTGCTACATGACTTCAGGTAGATCCTCTACCTAAACCATTGGAATCCTCTGAGTCAAACGAGACAGGTTTGCCTACACGTTCTGTAGGACTCTCTCAGTTTCTCCTCCCGCTGCCTCATCACCCCGTTCCTCTGTCGATGTCGAGGTAACCCCTCCAGTCGTCGCAGACCCACATCTGCATCACACAAGTGTCCAGTGAAGACTTAAGCACCATCCAAAAATATTTTTGTCTCATAATACAAAAATACAAAAAAAAAAATGAAATATTTAAAAACATTTTACCTATGTCACCATAGGCGGTCCCTTGTGGAAGTGGCACATCTGGATTTCCTCTAAAGTCAATCCCCGCATAGGGATAGTCATCCAGAGCGATGACTTGTCGACGCCACTAGAAGAAGAAATCCTCGTTGTAGGGTGTTAGCACCATACCTCTCCTTTGTCGTCTCATGACCTCGGTCTACCGCGCCATGGCTGGATCGCGTAGTCCTCTAGGAAGAATCTCCATTCTAGGTTCTAGACCTTGAACCCGCTCGAAAAAAAACTGCATAGAATAGAGGCAAACCCAAAATTTTGTTTACTCCTTTGTTTGCGCTATGTCAACTGACCTTTCATATTGGTCAGTAGTGAGGTACACTAGTCATAGATAGTGGGTCTCATACACTGTACTGCATAGAACATGAGCGACCTCAATGCCTGATGCAACGAAGTCGAAACTATGATCCTCGTCAATACAAAAACGATGATCTTCATTCTGAGGTTATTTATTGCCCGGATAGGGAGTTTATTTCTCACTTTTGGAGTCCCTGCTACACAGTGGGCATCAATGTACTCATCGATCTTCGTCTCACTCCCTGCTCCGCGTGACTTGAGGTTTACAACATCTCTTTGGTTTGGTAGACTAATCAAGAAGTATATGTCATCTACTTCGATCCTTAATGGTTGTCCATCGAGGATAAAGGTGTGGCTATCAGGGTCCCAGTAACCCACCAACATCTCCAACAACCTCACTTGGGCCCTCATTCCTTTGAGAGCCCAAAACTTATACAAGCCACATCTTTTTAGAGCCACTTAAGCCACCAGATCTCTATCCATAGCCGCATCAATATCCTCATGTTCTCTCTCTCTCCATTGAAGAACCATCCTGCAAAGGACAAATCAAATTTTGAGTTAGAACCCTTCATTTTGGTCATTTGCGTTCCTGTACACAGCTTCCTTTGCATATAGTCATGTGTAGGGATCAATATACACCCCCCGTGGTTCACACTGTGGTGTATACATCGTCGTATACACAACCTAAACAAATCCAACCCGCGTACACTGAAATCTACATTTTATGCGCAATTAAAAAACTCGAACCTAATTCAAAAATGTAATCCACTGAATTTGAAGAGGATGAGAAGTAGAGTTACCTAATCCACTGAATGTAATTGTCATTTGAATATTGGAGGTATTTTGGTCGAAATTGCACTATTTGAGGAAAAATCAAAATGGTATAGTAATTTTTTATTTTATTACTATTTATAAGTTATTTTTACCCACTATAGTGCACAAACTAATCTAGGATTTAGTGCATTGGAATATGTTTTTTTTTAGTAAACTTATCCAAGGAAAGTAAGTCAACATATGTGTCTAAGAAAGGGAGTTGAGAAGTCCATTGTATAATTGGTAAGATCAGGAGGCTCCGCTCACACCGGAGTTAATCATGAGGTAACAAAAAGTTAGTGGAAGGGATATCCTCTGAATACCTGCCTAGCGTTAGAGATATTTTTGTGGATTTATTCATATCTGGGGATCTTGCTAGTGCCCATACCTCTGTCAGAGGTGGTGCTTTCAAGGTTTCGGGCTTTGCTACCCTGTCCATACAGTTATCCGGACATACGACTGCTCAATTATGCATCAGTTATACAATGGTTTATTAGTTTCTTGACTTAGGTATCTCATAGGTTACTTGCAAGGGTTATTCTGCTTGTACCCTGGGTCAAATAAGGGTCGGACAACACACAACCTTTATGGAGGATTACCTCTCCTGGGGCGTTCGACCGACTAGTTGTTAAGCCCATGAGGGCCCCTATAACTGATTATGTTACCTCCAAACTTTAGCGGGGAGTCTCAGGTCCCTCTTGGATGAGACATACCTTCTTTAGCGAGGGAGAGCACTCAACCACTTTAGTTTGTTTGCATGCATATTGACCGTTTGACTTTTTGGTATTCTCTTTGACTACTAATCGGCCTTAAGATATATATTTTTTATTTTGTAGAGTCATAAGTCGTCGTGGAGTCGGACCAGTATCCTCGTTGGTCCCGTTGGTTGTTATTAGGCATGGTACACACACATCCACCTTTTAGACTTGTGGTTCCAAAAGGATGAGTATTGAATCTAGTCTTCAGAACACTGGGAGCTCTTCGACTCCCATACCCACTATAATTAATGGCACCCCTTCAACTCCTGCAACCACTACAGTTGCAGCGTTGAAGGCACATACCAGTATTATGGCTCAACCTATAGTTAATGCTTCATCTCTTGCCTTGAACCCTTTTGGGGGTCTTGTTCATTCGTCAGGTTACAATGTTCAGTCCATCCCTATGGATTCTAGTCCATTTTATTAAGGTATCCCTAACTTCACTTCGTAATTCTGCCATCCCAGTTGTTGGCCCTAACACTAGAATTGGACTTGGGGGAACTACACCTCCCTACACTCCATTTCCATTTGGTGGTTCTCATATCCCTCAAATGAAGGAAGTGTCCCTGCCTTTATCCCTGGGTCTAATCCTTTTACGGATCGATGGAACAACCAACCTGGTGGACAAGTTTCGTCCTATATCCCTACCTCCTCGGTGCCAATTCCGACCAATACTTTTGGCATGACGAATCCACTTCACTCCTTCAAATTATTGCCCAGAGGAGGTCAGTCTTACCCTTTGGGCAACCCCCAACCTAGATCCAATCCGATTGGGGAAAATTTTCATAACCCCCAACCCGGTTCTAACCCGGTGGGGGGAATTTTTATAATCCTCAACAGAACATTCCTAATGATGACCAATCCACCTTATACATATCAACCCAGAGGAGGGCCTTATAATCCCAGACAGGGCTATGGTTCTTACCATAATCCTGGATGGGCTGCAGTTCCCCATGCACAATCTTTTGCGGGAGGTTGGGGTCGGATGTGGCAACCCCGTCTCCTTTTTCTGGCCAAGCTTAATTTTCCAGATTTGTCTAAGTTAATGAACGACCCTATGAGTCATGATCTTACATGGCCCCCCATCCCCACCAAACTTTTTTTGGACATCCCAAATTTTGAAGGCAAGAATGGAGAGGACCCTGGTGATTATGCCATTACCTTTCACCTTTGGTGCTCATCGAACTCCCTTAATGACGATTCTATTAGATTACGATTGTTTCAATGCACTCACATTGGAGTTTTTGCACATTAGTCTATTGAGCTACTTAGGGGGACATATGGGTCATTTAATCAGTTGGTGATGGTCTTTCTTAACCACTTTCAGTTGCCCATTCATTATGATGTTGACCTCGAACGTTTGTCGACTTTACGCCAGGATACCACCACTCATATCTTAGATCATATCCAATAGTGGCATAGACGAAAGAGGTTGATTAAGACTCCTATTCCCTTGTCCTTCCTTTTAGAATGGTTCCTTAAGTCTTTGCACGCTCCTATCTCGAAGGACGTTGCTACTTCCGGGGTCACCACTGAAGAAGAATCTATCTTTAGAGCCCATCAGTTAGATTTGATATATGCTCAGTCTAGGATGTTATATCACCTATTTCTAGATGCACCGCGGTCAAGTTACGACCCCATGCAAAAACCCCGACCTCATGTTGATGACATTGTAGGCTCTGCCAATGTAAATTCCGCAGACTCGGCAACAAGCCACTTGAATACTTTGTCTCTAAACCAGTCTGATGGAGGGCCAACTTTGTCTGTGTCTTCCAATCCCACTCAGTTGGCGGATGTACATTCCGTGCAATTGGCGAAAAACCCAAATGGTGACCAACAACCAGGAGAGAATAAAAGGAAAGGTCGAAATAATCGTAAGGGTGAGAAAAATGGTAATCAACCCAAGGACAATGATAATAATGGGAAGTCGAATAATAATGTTGGAGAGGGAAAAAAAGAGAAACGTAAGGTGAAGTTTCCTTGTAAACTTTGTACCGATGACCACCTTACACATTTATGCCCCAAACTTGCAGAAGCTGCGAGGATTTTGAATCTACCGCCCACCGTGTAGACGAATCCATTCCCACATAACCAACACTTAGCCTCGATCTCTTAGAATGATGGAAATGTAGTTGGTGAGAGTCAAAACCCACCATCGCAAGATGACAACCGTGTATGTATCAATATGGTCAATGCAAAAATCTATGTAGCCACTCGATCTCGAGATTATAGCTCTTCGCAATGTAATTCTGGTCTAGAAGCTTCCCCTCCTCCTCCGAAGACAAACTTACAGATTGAGAAACCAGAGCCACCTTCTCGTATTCTAAAAGGAGTACTTAAGCACTCTACCCACAATCCTAATGCTAGAGCCACCCATAACTACTTTATTTTTGAGGACCTGACCCAAACCCCTTGTACGATGTCAGCTTTGAAGGTACTCCAGATGTGTCCTTCATAGAGCAATGCCTTACTCTCTGCTTTAGTAGCTCTAGAACCCAGTGGCTCAAAAGCTATCAAGTTTGATGTCATGGATGTGAAGCCTCGCTTACCTTACCCTGTGGCTTTTTGAATCCACGTGGAGTATTCCAAGTATACCATCAAACATGTGGTTTTTGATGAAGGTGCTTCCACCTGCGTGATGTCCTTGGTCTGTTGGAAAGCTCTCGGTTCTCCCACTCTTTCCAATTCATCAAACATGTTGACTACATTTGACGGTCATTCGTTCTACCCTCATGGTATTCTCCCTGCCTTTCCAGTCCAGTTAGGTAGAAAGACATTAGAGGTGGAGGTAGAGGTAGTTGATGCGCCTCTTGATTATGACCTGTTACTAGGTCGCAATTGGACCTATGTTATGGTCGTTGTCGTATTGTCCATCTTTCGTATGCTTTGTTTTCCTCATCAAGGGAAGATCATGAAAATCGACCAGTTATCCTTTAGGTACTCTAGTTCTAATGCATCTGTTTGACAATTCTCAACCGACAACTAAGAATATCGGTGTCGGAATGTATTCTTCCCTTATGGGTACTTTCGACTTCTCGGCACCGAATCTCCACGTTTACGCCATGTCTAGTAGGTATACTTTGATAGGGAGGTCCATTCCTTTTTTCACTTCCTATTTTAGTGATCCATGGACCCTACCTTCCTTGACTTCTTTGTGTGAAGGTTAGTCGCATGCTATCATGGCCATGCCACTATCGACAACATAGATTGTGTATCAAGTTGTTCTTGACTCTTCCGTCGATCCTGATCCTGTTACCTCGCTGATGGAATAGGAGGATCATGTTCTTAGGCCTGTATGGGCCACCTCATTGTCTTGTTCACTTAATTTCCTAGATGAGAATTTGACTTCAGATGAAGCCATCCTTGAAGCCATGAATGTTTTCGATAGACCTTGGGATGATATGCATCATCGATCTTGTTTTCTCCAAAGTCTTGAAAGAATCGAGTAAGATGACTTTAGGTATACTTTGAGTGAGATAGTCAGTCACGTCATAGTTCCACTTGATATGCACGTCATTTATTCCCAAGGAAACATGGCGAGTATTTCACCTACCGTCTCGATTGATATCTCTCGTACCCCAGGCAAGGTTGAAAACATAAATATAGTTGCAGATTGTTCGCCAGAGAAATTCTGATATACACCGAACTCTTCAAAGAATTTTGAGATGTATTTTCTTGGTCATATGAAGAGATGCCAGTGATCGACCCTCGTATTGTCAAACATGAGATTAGATCTTATCCGGATGCTAAACCTGTTTGACAACATCCTAAAGCTATGAATCCTAGGAAGGCCCCTGCTATTAAGGCAGAGGTGGAGAAGCTACTTAAATCTGGCTTCATCTACCCGGTTCTCTTGACTGAATGGGTATCCAACCCCGTTCCCATGAATCAAAATGCAAGGAACCATCCATGTATGTATGGAATTTCGCGTCCTGAACAAGGCTTGTCCTAAAGATAACTTTTCGACACCTTTCATCGACCAGATTCTCAACGAGTATGAGGGAAGCAAGATATTTTCTTTTATAGACGAATTTTCAGGGTATAACCAGATCCAAATCAAACCTAAGGACCAACACAATACAACATTTATTTGTCCTTGGGGTAGTTTTGCATAACGGAAAATGTCTTTCAGCCTTAAAAACGTTGAACCAACCTTCCAATGTGCCATGAATTTCGCTTTTCATGATCCTAAGCACATAGTCAAAGCCTACCTTGATGATCTTACTACTCACTCTCACAAGAGAGTGGATCATGTTAGGCACCTTCGGCTCATTTTTGAAAGATTATGTTACTGTAGAAAGATTAAGTTAGTTTTACCCACTATAGTGCACAAACTAGTCTAGGATTTAGTGCATTGGAATAGGATTTTGTGACTAAACTTCTCCAAGGAAATTAAATCAACATGTGTCTGAGAAAGGGAGTTGAGAAGTCCATTGTATAATTGGTAATATCAGTAGGCTCCTCTCACACCAGAGTTAATCACGATGTCACACGAAGTTAGTGGAAGGGATATCCTCCGGATACTCGCCTGACATCGGAGATATTTCTGTGGATTTATTCATATCTGGGGATCTTGCTAGTGCCCATACCTCTGTGATAGGTGGTGCTTTCAAGGTTTCGAGCTTTGCTACCCTACCCATACAGTTATTCGGACTTACGAATGCTCGCCTGTGTATCGGTTATACAATGGTTTATTAGTTGCTTGACTTAGGTATCTCATAGGTTACTTGCAGGGGTTATTCTGCTTGTACCCTGGGTCAAATAGGGGTTGGACAACACAACCTTTATGGAGGATTACCTCTTCGGGCGGGTCTGACCGACTGGTTGTTAAGATGACGAGGGCCCCTATAACTGATTATGTTACCTCCAAAATTTAGCGGGGAGTCTCGAGTCCCTCTTGGACGAGACATGCCTTCTTTAGCAAGAGAGACCACTCAGCCACTTTAGCCCGTTTGCATGCATATTAGCCATTTGACTTTTTGGTATGCTCTTTGATTACTAATCGGCCTTAGGATATAAATTTTTTATTTTGTAGAGTCATAAGTCATTGTGGAGTCGAGCCAATATCCCCGTTGGTATCGTCGGTTGCTACAATTACCATCAGATTTCGAGTTCTTGCCTTCTAAAAGGCGTAAAGTTATTGGGCGTGGTACACACACATCCACCTTTCAGAGTTGTGGTTCCACAAGGATGAGTATTGAATTTAGTCTTCAGAACACTGTGAGCTATTTGACTCCCATACCCACTATAGGTAATGACACCCCTTCGACTCCTGCAACCACTACAGTTGCAGCACTGGAGGCACATATCGGTACTATAGCTCAACCTATAGTTAATGCTTCATATATTGCCTCGAACCCTTTTGGGGGTCTTGGTCATTCGTCGGGTTACAATGTTCAGTCCATCCCTATGGCTTCTAATCCATTTTCTTATGGTATGCCTAACTTCACTTCGTAGTTCTGCCATCACAGTTGTTGGTCCTAACACTAGCATTGGACTTGGGGGCACTACACCTCCTTACACTCCATTTCCATTTGGTGGTTCTCATATCCCTCAAATGAATCCTAATATAGGAAGTGTCCTTGCTTTTAACCCCAGGTCTAATCCTTTTACGGCTGGATGGAACAACCAACATGGCAGACAAGTTTCTTCCTATATCCCTACCTACTCAGTGTTGATTTCAACCAATACTTTTGGCATGACGAATCCACTTGAATCCTTCGGGTTCCTGCCTGGAGCATGTCAGTCTTACCCTTTGGGAAAACCCCAATGCAGATCCAATCCAGTTGGGGGGGATTTTCATAACTCTGATCCCGTATCTAACCCAGTTGGGGGCAATTTTTATAATCCTTAACACCACCTTATACGAATCGGCCCGGATGAGGGCCTTATAATCGAGGACAGGGCTATGGTTCTTACCAGAATACTGGATGGGATGCAGTTCCGCACGCACAATATTTTGCGGGAGGTTGGGGCAAGATGTGGCAACCCCATCTCCTTTTTCTGGCAACGCTTAATTTGCCAGATTCGTCTGAGTTAATGAAATACCCTGTGAGTCATGATCTTACATGGGCCCTTGTCCCCACCAAACTTCCTTCAGACATCCCAAAGTTTGAATAAAAGAATGGAGAGGAACCTAGTGATGACGTCACTACCTTTCACCTTTGGTGCTCATCGAATTCCCTTAATGACAATTCTATTAGATTACGATTGTTTTAACACACTCTCATTGGAGTTTTTGTGCAATGGTATATTGAGCTACCTAGGGTGACATATGCGTCATTTAATCAGTTGGTGATGGTCTTTCTTAACCACTTTCAGTCTCCCATTCTTTATGATGTTGGCCTTGAACTTTTGTCGAATTTACGCCAGGATACTGCCACTCATATCTCAGATCATATCTAGGAGTGGCGTAGACGAAAGATGTTGATTAAGACTCATATACCCGCATCCTTTCTTTTAGAATGGTACCTTAAGTCTTTGCACGCTCCTATCTCGAAGGACGTTGCTACTTCTAGGGTCACCACTGAAGAAGAAGCTATCTTTAGAGCCCAACAGTTAGATTTGATATATGCTTAGTCTGGGATGTTATATCACCTACTTCCAAACGCACCGCAGTCAAGATACGACCCTAGGAAAAAACCTGGACATCATGCCAATGACATTGAAGGCTCCGCCAATGTAAAATCCATAGACTCGGCGACAAGATATTTGAAGACTTTGTCTCTAAACCAGTGTGTTGGAGGGCCAAATTCGTCTGTGTCTTCCAATCCCACTCAGTCGGCGGATGTACATTCTGTGCAATCGTCTAAAAACCCAGATGGTGACCAACAACCAGGAGAGAATAAGAGGAAAGGTTGAAATAATCATAAGGGTGAGAAAAATGGTAATAAACCCAATGACAATGATAATAATGGGAAGCCAAATAATAATGATCAAGAGGGCAAGAAAGAGAAACATAAGGTGAAGTTTCCTTGTAAAGTTTGTATCGATGACCGCCTTACGCATTTATGCCCCAAACTTGCGGAAGCTGCGAGGCTTTAGAATCCATTCCCACATAACCAACACTTAGCCTTGAGCTCTTTAAATAGTGGAAATGCGACCGGTGGGAGTCAAAATCTATCGTCGCAAGATGATGATAGTGTATGTATCAATATGGTCGATGAGAAAATCGATGTAGCAACTTGATCTCGAGATTATATCTCTTCACAAGCTAATTTTGGTCTAGAATATCACCCTCCTCCTCCGAAGACAAACTTATAGATTGAGAAACTAGAGCCGCCCATAACTACTCTATTTTTGAGGACCTAGGCCAAACTCCTTGTGTGATGTCGGCTTTGGAGGTACTCCAGATGTGTCCTTCACAGATGAATGCCTTCCTCTCTGCCTTAGGAGCTCTAGAACCCAGTGGCTCAAAAGCTATCAAGTTTGATGTCACGGATGTGAAGCCTCGCTTACCTTACCATGTGGCTTTCCGATTGCACGTGGAGTATTCCAAGTATACCATCAAACGTGTGGTTGTTGATAAAGGTGCTTCCACCTGCGTGATGTCCCTGGTCTGTTGGAAATCTCTCCGTTCTCTGACTCTTTCCAAGTCATCGAACATGTTGACTACATTTGACGGTCATTCGTTCTCTCCTCACGGTATTCTCCCTACTTTTCCGGTGTAGGTAGGTGGGAAGACTGTAGAGGTAGTTGATGCGCCTCTTGATTATAACCTTGTTGGCAAATATTTAACAGATAGCGAATGATTTTCATTGATGGCAAGTACAGTAATGAAGATGGCATGAGTACAAAAAGTATGTAATAGATAGGCATTATGAGAAGACGCTGCAGAAAAGATTCGAATAAGCTCAGAAGATACAGTGCAGAGGATTGTTGGAAAGAATAATGATGGAAAAGATCAGCATGATCAGCAGCACAGTGATAATGGGGGAGGAGCAGCAACAGTGATCGTTGGATCAACAATTTAGATTTTTCGATGACTGTCAGATTTCAATGTAGACAAGAAGAGCACGCAGATATGGAGGATAGATCTCGAGTGTTAGATCCGAGCACGAGGATCGACCATCGTAGGATCCAGGAGAATCTGGACAATCTTTAAAAGTACAAGCTGAAGTGAGTTCGTGAAATCTTGAAATCCCGATGCAGACACAATGAAGACTTGCGAAATCATGAAAAGATCCTGACTGTCAATACACCAAAAGACCTGGATCGTTGATCTAAGTTCCATTTTGGAGTTTCTCCTATCGCGACTTGGAGTGACAAGAACCTCCATCGAAGGAATCGTGAGATGCGTATTCACGATAAGATCTGGACCGTAGATTCATCGAGATGGTGGAATGTTGATCTAAGCTCCATTTCGAAGTTTCACCTATCACAACTTGGAGTGACAAGAACCTCCATCTAAGGAATCATGAGATGTGAATTCACGATGATATCTGGACCGTAGATTCATCGATATCGTGGACCGTTGATCCCATGCCATTTAGGAGTTTCGCGAATCATGACTTGAAGAGGCAAGAAACATAACCACCGAAATCACGACATAATCGCAGCCATCAGATCAAGATTTGATATGGACCATTGATCCGACTCCTTTTCGGAGTTTCGTGAATCATGACTTGGAGAGGCAAGAAACATAACCACAAGAACGCCGAAATCGTGATATGTGAAATCATGATATGATCTGAGCCATTGAATTAAGATCATATCTGGACCGTCGAATCATAGGACAAGTCGTTGACTTGGAGTCAATGGAGCATGGTGTGGAAACTCGTGAGATGCGAGATCTCTATAAGATTTGGACCGTCGGATCTATGGAGATCTTAATCGTCGATCAGACTCGATGAAGTTTATAAACTCACGAAATATGAAGCACCTTTTGGCATAGCCTATGGTCATCATCGGTGGTCACAAGAAGGGAAGGAGTTAGTTCAGATAAGCTCCATTTCGGGGTTTCGGGGATCGCGACTTGGAGAGTCGAGATGTCTCATCTCTAGATTCACGAAATGCGAATTCACGAAAAACACTTTATGAATAAGTGCTTGGTCATGGCCATGGTCATACAGAGGAAGGAGCTAGCACAGAAAAGCTCTGTATCAGATTTTCGGAGATCGTGACATGAAGTGTCGAGACACTTGGCCACAGGAATGCCGAAATCCTGAAACCCGATTTAAAGGCAAGATTAATAAAGTTCATCCAATGGTGCAGATAAACTTGAATATGATCGGAGGGTTACTATTCTCTCTCACAGTTAATTCATTAGTTACGAACCAGTTAGCAAAACTGATTCATGATTCCTAATCGGTTGGCGTTTCAGTTGCTTAGACGGTTTTCTTTTGCCTAAGAAGATGTGAAGTGTAACTGCTGTGTGTGTGGTGCATAAAAGAAAAATATATAGACTATGCGTGGTTGTTTGTTCTGGACGAAAAATGAATTAAACTGTAAGAAAGGGAAAATCACAGGATGCGCAGTGTGAGACTAAAAATGTTTTCAATAGATAAAAATCAGAGAAGAGTAATAGATGAGGAATAGACCTGAAGCAGAGCAGAATTGCAGAATAGATAAAGGAAGAGAAGAATTGCATAACAGTTAGAAGAAAACCAAATTTACAAAACATAGAAGAAGTGGTAAGAATCGATTTATTTGTGTAGTTGGTTGTTTAATTATTCATTTAATATCCCAGGGTGGTTAGGAGGTGCTAGGGAGGACTGTTGTCCTCAGAGGTTCAAGTGGGAGCTTGAACACAAGGATTTGTAGCTTCCATCTGGTTGCAGCCAGAGAAACCATGGTGGCAGGGTGGTGCAAGGGAGAACAAGTGTTCTTTGTCATACAGGTTGGAGCCTATGTAACTGGAAGTTGGTGCTTCCATCTAGTTGGTGCTGGAACATTAAGGGAGTTGGTTCTTCTTTCTAGTGGGTGCTAGAAAAACCAGAGAGTTGGTGCTCTCAAACAAGTTGGAGCTTGTAAAATAGAGGTAGTAGCCTCACATTGAGTTGGTGTTCAATTATAGATGATGTACATAACTTAAAAGACTGCCTATCATTTCGAAGAAGAAGAGGTTTTATCCCTTTATGGGTTTCCTCGTGAAAAACTGTCTCTGTGTATATCTTATGTGTGAGTGATTCTCATTATTTATATTGTCTATATGTTGAATAATATTGATGGTCACTTGAAGAAAAATTAAGAATGGTTTAATAGATTTATAATTGTTTAAGCACAGTAACAACTGACTCACCCCCCCCCCCCCTNACAATTGGTATTAGAGCGGGTTCCTTTTATTCAAAGGTAGATATGTAAGCTTAAACATGACAAGTCATGAAGGGACTTCAGCCTCTAAGCCTCCTCTGTTTGATGGAACAAATTTTGTCTTCTGGAATATTACAATGAGAACATACTTAATGGCCCTGGGTGCTAATGTTTGGGATGTAGTAGAGACTGAATATACAAATCCTGTTGTGCTAGCCTCCAAGGATGATAAGTTAGAGTTTAGTTTTAATGCTAATGGAATGAATGCTATCTTGAATGGACTTGCTGAAGCTGAGTTTGTAAAGGTGATGCATCTTGAAACTATCAAAGCAATGTGGGATAAACTTATTAGCAGTTATGAAGGAAATGAGAAAGTAAAAGATGCCAAACTTCAAACATACAGATTGAAATTTGA
>ML804527.1:0-22682 GCA_009831015.1 Picea engelmannii | reverse complement strand
AAACGTATAGTAATGAGAAGGGACGTTGTATACCTTTGAGATGATCAGATAAAGTGATAGTATGAGTCTAAATGTAGGTGATCAAGAGTATAATGGTGGCAAAAAGTATAGGCAAAAAGGTACATTGTGTGGTCCTAACAGCAGACAGAAGAAAAGAAAAGTCGGAAGCCTCAACTTCCGGCACATCACTACCCCACACTCAAGTAAATGAGTTGACCCAAGTTATGAACCTCCTTAAAGAAGAGGTGGAGAGATTGAAGGTGGAAAGGAAACAAATGTATAAGGGCCCTCAGACCACTGAGAATAGAGGAGGTTTCCGAAGAACAAATATTTTTTCTCCTCCAACCATGCACAAAGAGAAGGGAAGAGACAGAGACGACCAAAGAATTCAGGCTCCCTTCCAGAACAATTTTGTGGCTGATGAAGAAGAAGGGGAAGCTTACGAGCCTGAGCCTAAAATCCACAGTGTAGAAGTCACTCCCCCTTTCCCTCATCTGACCCAATCAGCATATGAAGAATCTCTCATGGATGGTCAGCTGAACGAACTGAGCAAAGGAGACAAAGCTGGCGGCGGTCGAGGCAGGTACAACCTGAGGTTCGACAAAAGAGCAGCAGCGCCTGATGTTCTTGAGCCATCCACCAAAACATAGAAACCTGCTAATGAAGTAGAAAATAGAGGTAAGAAGGTTCAACCCCTCTCCCCCATTGTCCATAATCATGTTCCTGAAATTAGAGAAATCCCAAAGCCTATGTCTTCTTTCAATTTCGAACATGAAATTCAAAAAGTAAGAATTCCTGTGCCACTTACCGATCTTATTAAACATGGGGAATTCAAAAAACGCTTCTCTGAGCTGTTAAAGTTTGAAGCCTCATATCCCCTCACAGACTCTATAAACCTCCAAGATGAAAGGCCTGCAGTTGTCCTAGGTCCCATGGTAGAAGACAAAGATGATTCGTCCCCTCCCTTCTACACTTCCCTGAACATACATGACAAGGTACTGCATAATTGCCTTATGGAATCAGGGGCCTCCCACAACCTCATGCCCAAGGCCATCATGGAAGAATTAGCACTGGAAGTCACCCGAGCTTATCACGAGCTCTATTCTTTTGACTCCAGGAGGGTGCAATGCTTGGGAGTCATCAAGGACCTAGCAGTTTCTTTGTTTCAGCTACCCATGAAGAGTATGGTCATGGATATTGTGGTAGCTGATGTCCCCCCTAAGTTTGGCATGTTGTTGTCAAGATCCTGGATAAAGAGACTGGGGGGAACCTTGCAGATGGACCTCACATATGCCACCATTCCAGTCTTCGGAGGGGAACATAGGAGACTGTACAGAGAAGCCCAGCTAGCCTACATTGTCAGTGACGAGGCCAACCCTACCAATCATCCCATCTATGCCTTGGACACCGATTTAGGCTCCAGTTTACTACAGCTCACCCACACCCCTGAAGCTTCTTTGAAGATCAGAAAGCAGCCCATCCTCAATCAGGAGACCTCCCCTTCAACTTCCTCTGTTTGGAAGATGTTCTTTGATGCAGCTTCCTCCAGTATGGGTGCCGGTGTCGGAGTGATATTTATATCACCTTGTCATGAGACCATATCTCTGTCATACAGGATGGAATTCGAGGTCACCAATAATGTGGCAGAGTATGAGGCTCTGGTTCTGGGATTAAGAGCTGCAAAAGAAATGGAAATCAAGGAGACGACTGTGTTTGGTGATGCAGAACTGATTGTCCAGCAGGTCAAAAATGTTTATCAGACTAAGCATCCTCGGCTCAGGAATTACAAGAACCAGGTATGGGATCTGGTTGAGGATTCCTTCCTGGCCTTTAACATTTCCTACATTCCAAGGGAGGAAAATGCCTCGGCCGACTGTTTAGCCTTCACAGCTAGTGTGCTCAAAGTTCCTACGCTGCCCACTGCCAGGTCCGATGTGGAAATAAAATACAGACCTTCTATACCAAACAATGTCAAACACTGGAGGGTGTTTGAAGATGATCGAGAAATTGAGAAATTTCTCCAGTCCATTGATGACTTTTCCACAATGAACATAGATGAGGATCCTAAAGAGGAAGATGACCATCACCCTGAGGAATTTGTGAATAGGATTGTCGATCACCAGATCATTCAGCTACCGGGCAATCACATTCTGAGAGGACTGATCCCGTTAGAAAGATTGTTCGATGGGAATGATGTGGCAGTAAAGGGTAAGGTTTCAGGTGATGATGATGACATAGCTGAATGCAACATAGGCACACCTGAGGAGCCAAAGTTTGTCAAGCTGTCAAGAAGTTTGACCGAGGGGCAGAGGATCGAATATATCAAGTTGCTGAAAGAGTTTGCTGATGTGTTTGCATGGACCTACAAAGACCTCAAAACGTATGACACATCGGTCATCGAGCACAAGATCCCACTAAAAGAGGAGGTTAAGCCTTTCAAGCAGAAGATAAGACAGATAAATCCCATGTTGCTGCCTGTCATGGAGAAAGAGGTAAAGAAGTTGCTGGATGCCCAGATCATTGTCCCCTTGAGATATTCTGAATGGGTGGCCAATTTGGTCCCGGTGAGGAAGAAAAGTGGAGAAATCAGACTCTGTGTCGATTTCAGAAACCTGAACAGAAGTTCGAGGAAGGACAATTATCCCCTGCCCAACATGGAACACATTTTACAGAGGGTCACTGGCGCATTTAGGATGTCCATGATTGATGGTTTCTCCGGATATAATCAGATATCAGTCATGCCCGAAGACAGAGAAAAAACAGCCTTCATCACTCCTTGGGGCACATTCATGTATGCCAAAATGCCTTTCGGATTGATGAATGCAGGAGAAACGTTTCAGCGAGCCATGGACATAGCCTTCATCAAGGAGAAGGACCAATTTGTGGTGATATATCTGGATGACATCACAGTCTTCTCTAAGACTGATAAAGAACATTGCTGCCACTTAAAGAGAGTTTTCCTGAAATGTCGGAGGTATGGCATGTCTTTAAACCCCAAGAAATCACTTTTTGCTATGCAGGAGGGGAAGTTGTTAGGTCTCATAGTGTCAGCAGAAGAAGTAAGGATTGACCTGAGCAGGATAGAAGCGATTCAGGCCCTGTCACTTCCCCGGTCCAAGAAAGAAGTTCAAGCATTTTTGGGGAAGATTAATTTTTTGAGGAGATTCGTCTCAAACTTCGATGAGCTAGTAAAACATATCACCGCCATGCTCAGGAAGGGCCATGAAATAAAGTGGACTACTGAATCCAGGGGATCTTTTGCCCGGATAAAAAAAGCATTCACTGAGGCACCTGTACTAATCAATCCTGATTATTCTAAAGATTTCCTGATTTTCTCATTTGCTTCTGATGACTCAATAGCAGCAGTCTATTGCAGAGAAATGATCAAGGGTGAGAGCAGCCCATTGCCTTCTTCATCAAGGCACTGAGAGATGTTGAGATAAAATATGAGATCATGGAAAAGCAGGCCTATGCATTGGTGAAAGCTCTCAAGGCTTTCAGGATCTATGTCTTACACTCGAAAATCACTGCGTATGTCCCTTCGAATTATGTGAAGGACATTCTTATACAGCCTGACATAGATGGGAAGAGGGGAAAATGGATAGCTAAGATCCTGGAATTTGACCTAGAGATTAAGCCCACCAAATTGATAAAGGGGCAAGGTTTAGCCAAGTTGTTGGTTGAATCCAATTACAAAGCTCTGGAGATTAACTGCATCAATGAGCAAGCTGAGTCATCTAGCAGTAATTCCTAGATCACCATACCACTAGCCGCCTGTCCCTGGTACAGGGACATCTTGTACTTTCTGCAGGAATTAAAGCCCCCTGATGGACTGGGAAAGAGCAGGGCCAGATATTTAAAGCTCAAAGCGGTCAAATACTGCCTCATTGACCGAGCCTTGTATTGGAGAGACCCTCTGGGGATATTATTAAGATTTCTGGACCCATTGCAAGCGCATAAAGTGATGTTCGATTTTCATAGCAGTCTCTGCGGGGGTCATCATTTTTGGAAGACCACAGCCCACAAAATCCTCCGGGCTGGGTATTACTGGCCTACTTTGTTTACTGATGTCTGCAGGGAAGTCAGGGCTTGCATCAAATGCCAGAAATTCTCAGGTAAACAACAACTCAAATCTTTTCCATTAAAGCTTGTAGTAGTTTCTTCACCCTTTCAGCAGTGGGGATTGGATTTCATCGGGGAGATTCATCCTCCCTCAAGTGGCCAGCACAGATGGATCCTCACTGCGACTGATTATTTCACCAAGTGGATAGAGGCTATCCCCACCAGGAGCACTTCTCACAAAGTAATCATCAGCCTCTTGGAAGACATCATAGCCAGATTTGGCTGCCCAAGCAGGATTGTCACTTATAATGCCTCCCCCTTCAGGTCTGAGCCTCTGATCAAATTTTGTGAACAATTTGAGATTTCATTGGTTCACTCTACTCCATACTATCCTCAAGGAAACGGACTGACAAAGTCCTCCAATAAAAGCCTGATCAAGCTTATCAAAAAGCTGTTGGAGGACAATTAGAAGGCCTGGGATTCAAAGCTCAAATTTTCTCTCTGGGCCGATCGGGTGACAACTAAGAAGTCCCTGGGTCTCTCACATTTCCAACTTGTTTACGGAATAGAGGTCATTTTTCCCACTCAGCTTGCCTTACCTGTGGCAAATTTCCTCCAGGTCCTTGAAGGAGAACCTAATCATATACTCAGAAGGATTCATCAGATGATGGAAGTGCAGCAGATCAAAGAACAAGTCATGGATAGAGCCTACCATCGTCAACAGAAGATCAAGCAGGCTTTTGACAGGAAGAACAAGAAGAAGGAATTTGAGCAGGGTGATCTAGTGCTCAAATGGGATGCGCCCAGGCAGGAAAAGGGCAATCACAGTAAATTTGATGCCCTCTGGATCGGGCCTTTCAAGATCCTTGAAGTATTTTCAAACAACACTTACAGGTTGCAGGATCTTGAAGGCAATGAAGTTTTTAGCAGCCCATTCAATGGGCATTTCTTGAAAAAATGTTTTCTATGAGCCACAGTCGGCTCTTTTTGTTTTGTTTTGTTTTGTACATAATTGTTTCTGTGTTCTGTTTTTCGGACTAATAAATGACTCCATATCCCAACAGCAAAGGCACTAAGTCTACAAAAAAGTTCTTAGAGCATCACAGGGACGACTCTATCCCCCATGGAGCAAAATGTTAGCGATATTTCTTGTAAGGGGGGCTAGAACGCAAAAGGATGGGTTAAAAACCCACTTGTCCAAGGTTTCGGATGATAATGCGCCCAAAGTAAATCACGAGCAAGTTCGAATGGCGACGATTTGCGTGCCCGGATCAACAACGCATGTTGAATTCCGGACCCCCCTTACCTTTCTACCTTTAAGCGGGGGGGGGTCCGGAATCGGGGGCACACCTCTCCAACGGTCCAGATGAGCGCGCCCGGATCAACGGCGATGAAGACCATTCTGGACCCCCCCCCGCCTATCTACCTTTAAGCGGAGGGGGGGGGGGTCCAGAATCGAACGAGCAGCTTCCTACGGTTGAGATTTCAGTACTCAGATCAACGGCGCCAAGACAACCCTATCCTTCCCAGTTGCCCTGCCTTTAACCAGCATGGCCCCTTTTTCCCGTCATGTCATCTTCCTTTCCACCGTTCCCCTACTAGAATGTGTCATCAACCCACCTCCCATCTCTGGTCCGTTTGGTCATCCCTTCTTCTCATCATCCAACCGTTGCTCGCCACGTGTCCTACTCCTTTCTACATCAGTCTCTCACCAAAAGGTAAGTTTATTATCTCCCATCTTCGTCCCTTCCGCTTGATGTTCTCTGCTATGAATCATCCTCTGTCACCCTTCCCATACCTCGCCACTTCTCCCACGTCCTCATAATCTGACGCCATCCCCCCCCTTTGCCATGCGCCCCGTTCTCTGCGCTGGCCACCATGCCTCTCTACCAAGCCCTTCAGTTATCCTAGGTGGCAGTGTGAGAATCCTTCCTTATCCCAAAGTGCTGAGTTGGCCAGATCGTCTTCAATCCCAAGAAGCAGTTATTGAAGTGGTTGATGGTGGTTAGACATCGTCTCCTCCATAATGGGAAGGTTCTGCAACGAATTAAAGGCATGTCGAGTCGCCGAAGAAACTGTCAGAAGATCGATTGCATCTGCCATAAGTTGCACGACCATTCAAAGATTGCAGCTCCATGTTGTCAGAAGCCATGCAGACGTAAAGCTTTCAATGTTACGTCTCGATTTTGTTGTTGTTGATTAGTTTGAGTATATGTAGGCGTCTCGCCATTTTTGTATCTATCGATGGTTGAGCCGAGCTCCCGGTTGTAAATATTTAATCAAGCACTGATACTCTGGTTATGTATTCACTCTTGAGACTTCTTGCCTGATGAATGCCAGTTTCTTTACATCTTTGTTCCATTGTGTTAGAATCGCTCGGAATTGGAGGATCCAGTCAAGCTATAGCTGTTATAGGATGATGTTGGTAGGATCACTGTAGCAGTTATAATATTTCTAGCCAGTTCTTGTGATTTTCCCAGCACTGAGCGACTTGGAATTGGAGGATCCAGTCAAGTGCTCCTCGGTTTCTTTAGACTCTGAACCAAGCAGATCTTGCATTCAGTGTCTTTCTTCTGCAAATAGCCGTAAGCCTGTTGCCCAAAGCTGCTTGTTCACTTTCCTCACTAAGTCTTCCACCTACTCACCCTTTTATCAACCCACTGGCTGAAGTTGGATCAAGACCTCCTTTGTCTCTTACATACCAGAATCAGTCCCTGAGTTAGAGTAATATCCCCTCGAGTTTTCCTCCATTTGATCACCTCTTTAAAAAGAAAATCGTGACATTAAACTGATGGGCGTCGGGCTCTGCTCCTGCAAGCAATCCAAGAGTGACTTCCGTTGCCAACACAACCCAACTTCGGCTCGAGGGCATCAACATATTATCATGGCCCTCAACTACTTTACCGAGTGGGATGAAGACATGCCTACCATAAAATCCAATGGGAAGACTGATGCCTTCTTCGTATTCGATCAAATTATCGCCTAGTTCGGTATCCCGAGTGAGATTGTCACTGATCATGGCAGTGACTTTCATAATGAAATGATGGTAGAACTAGCATCTATGTTGGGGTTTAGGCATATTCATTCCTCTCCTTATTACCCCCAGGAAAATGGGCAAGTGGAGGCCGTCAACAAGTCTCTCAAGACCATCTTGCAAAAAATTGTCAGTCAGAGTAAGTTCGATTAATACATCATGATATATCCCGCACTTTGTTGTGAACACGGTCTGGAGTCGATTCTTCCTATTGAATGAAAAATCCATTCTCTTAAGTTGGCAGTCGTGCTACTACCTGACACTTCAGATCTAGAGCGACGCCTTGTGCACCTAGAGAGTCTTGACGAGCAGCGTCGGGATGCCTTTACGGCTATCGAGGCGAACAAAAAATGTGTCAAGGTCCAATACAATAAGTCTGTCTTTCCTCGATTGTATGTTGAGGGTGACTTGGTCCTCTTATATGACCAAGCCAAAGAACCACTAGGGGCAGGCAAGTTTAAACCTATGTGGCATGGTCCTTATATCTTGCGATGTTTTCTAGAAAAAAAGAGCCTATGAGTTAGAAGATTATGAAGGGCATATGTTGGCCGAGCCTAGAAATGGGCTCTACTTGAAAATATATTACGCTTGAGCCCTAGGCTTGGGCGGAACTCTTTGTATACTAATGTAATTTAGTGTATATACATATATTTTCCCTTTCTTTTTGTCTTTGGATTTCTTATCGAGTTCTCCCTTTATTGACAGATGTCAACGGAGTCTTCAGTCTACCTAGGATTCGCAGAAGGAACCAGTTGTCATACACAGAACTTGGCTTCCATCACTTGGGTGGTTTACTCACCTGAGCGTCTACTGGTGTCTTTAGGTGGCATATGCCTAGGGCCATCCATGAATAATGTGGCTAAATATAGTCTCAAACCCTTTTGGGGGTCTTGTTCATTTTTCGGGTTACAATGTTCAGTCCATCCCTATGCCTTTTAGTCCATTTTCTTATGGTATTCCTAACTTCACTTCGTAGTTCTGTCATCCCAACTATTGGTCGTGACACTAGCATTGGACTTGGGGGAACTACACCTCCTTACACTCCATTTCTGTTTGGTGGTTCTCATATCCCTCAAATGAATCCTAATATAGGAAGTGTCCATGCTTTTAACCCTGGGTCTAATCCTTTTACGGCTGGATGGAAAACCCAACCTGGAGGACAAGTTCCGTCCTATATCCCTACCTCCTCGGTGCCAATTCCGACCAATACTTTTGGCATGATGAATGCACTTCAATCCATCGGGTTCCCGCCTAAAGGAGGTCAGTCTTACCCTTTGGGCAACCCCCCAGATCCAATTCGGTTGCGGTCAATTTTCATAACTCCCAACCCAAATCTAACCTTGTTGGGGACATTTTTTATAATCCTCAACAGAAAATTCATGCTGGAATGATTCCCAACCCACCTTATACGAATCAGCCCAGATGAGGGCCTTATAATCCCGGAAAGGGATGTGGTTCTTACAAGAATCCTGGATGGGCTGTAGTTCTACACCCACAATCTTTCACAGTAGGTTGGGGCCAGATGTGGCAATCACATCTCCTTTTTTTGGCCACGCTTAATTTGTCAGATTTGTCTAAGTTAATGAACGACCATGTGAGTCATGATCCTACATGGCCCCTCATCCCCACCAAACTTCTTTCGGGCATCCCAAAGTTTGAAGGCAAGAATGGAGAGGACTCTGGTGATCACGTCACTACCTTTCAGCTTTGGTGCTCATCAAATTCCCTTAATGATGATTCTATTAGATTTATGATTGTTTCAATGCACTCTCATTGGAGTTTTTGCGTAATGGTATATTGAGCTACCTAGGGAGACATATGGGTCATTTAATCAGTTGGTGATGGCCTTTTTAACCACTTTCAGTTGCCCATTCGTTATGATGTTGGCCTTGAACTTTTGTCGACTTTATGCCAGGATATCGCCACTCGTATCTCGGATCATATCCAGAAGTGGCGTAGACAGAACAGGTTGACTAATATTCTTATACCCCCGTCCTTTCTTTTAGAATGGTTCCTTAAGTCTTTGCACACCGCTATCTCGAAGGACGTTGCTACTTCTGGGGTCACCACTGAAGAAGAAGCTATCTTTAGAGCCTAACAATTAGATTTGATATATGCTCAGTCTAGGATGTTATACCACCTGCTTCCAGACACACTGCGGTCAAGTTATGACCCTAGGAAAAAATCGAGACCTCATGTCGATGACATTGTAGGCTCTACCAATGTAAAATCCATAGACTTAGTGAGAAGCCACTTGAAGAATTTCTCTCTAAACCAGTCTCCTGGAGGGCTAACTTCGTCTCTGTCTTCCAATACCACTCGATCGACGAATGTACATTCCGTGCAATTGTCGAAAAACCCAAATGCTGACCAGCAACCAAAAGAGAATAAAAGGAAAGGTCGAAATAATCGTAAGGATGAGAAAAATGGTAATAAACCCAAGGACAATGATAATAATGGTAAGCCGAATAATAATGTCATGGAGGGCAAGAAAGAGAAACGTAAGGTGAAGTTTCTTTGTAAACTTTGTATCGATGACCACCTTACGCATTTACGCCCCAAACTTGCGGAAGCTGCGAGGCTTTTGAATCTACCGCCCATCGTGGTGATGAATCCATTCTTACATAACCAACACTTAGCCTCGAGCTCTTTGAATGGAGAAAATGCGGCCAGTGGGAGTCAAAACCCACCATCACAAGATGACGACTGTGTATGTATCAATATGGTCGACGCGAAAATTGATGTAGCCACTCGATCCCAAGATTATAGCTCTTCGCAAGATAATTCTAGTCTAGAATGTCCCCCTCCTCCTCTGAAGATGAACTTATAGATTGAGAAACTAGAGCCACCGCCTCGTATTTCGAAAGGAGTACTTAAGCGCTCTACCCACAATCCTAATGCTAGAGCCGCACAAAACTACTCTATTGTTGAGGACCTGGGCCAAACCCCTTGTGCGATGTCGGCTTTGGAGATACTCCAGACATGTCTTTCACAGAGGAATGCCTTACCCTCTACTTTAGGGGCTCTAGAACCCAGTGGCTCAAAATCTATCAAGTTTGATGTCACAGATGTGATGCCTCGCTTACCTTACCATGTGGCTTTCTGAATCCACGTGGAGTATTCCAAGTATACCATCAAACGTGCGATTGTTGATGAAGGTGTTGAAATAATGTAACTGCAAAGTGTATTCTAATTATTATTGATGCATTATTAATTAGATCAATCCCCATTGCGGATTGATCATGTTGGCTATTGTGAAAGACCAAATCCCCTATTGCGGATTGGTCAAAACATAAATGTAATACGTTGAAGAAGAAGTCAGCCCCAGAATATATTAAAGGTGGTTATAACCACCCAGAAGAAGAAGTCAGCCCTGCCAGCGAAGAGACACCTCCACACATGCCAGAGTTGTATAAATAAGGAGGCTAGCACCTCGATTAGACACACACTCACTTGTTCATTACCTCCATGAAGCCATGCTACTTCACCTCATATGTTTGTCTGTACCATAAGACATACTCAGATGTGCCCCTTAGGTATCTCAAGACATGCTTACCCTCCTTCCAAAAGAGCTTGGTAGGCCTAACCATCGCTTGACTCAGCTGGTTAACCGCATAGCAAATGTTCAGTCTCAGATTCACTAAATACATTAGTGAACCCACTAACTGTCGATAAACAGTAGCATCCACTACCTCTCCAGAAGTAGCATCCTCTTTCCTCCAATTTCCTGGAAGAAGAGTATCCATGGGTTTGCAACCTTCCATGTGAAACTTACCCATTATCTCCCTTGCATACTCGCATTGAGACACAAAAATTTCACCATCTTGCTGCCATATTTAGAATCCAATGAAATAATGAAGAAGGTCAAAATCCTTCATCTCGAACTCCTTTGCAAGGTCCTCCTTGCATGAGTGTATCAACTGCTCATCACCAGTCAGTATTAAATCATCAACATAAGGAACAATGATTAAAAGCTTACCCTTGTAGATCCATCTCGAACCTACCACTGATTTATCAACTGGCCTTGGGACAATTTCCCATGCATTGTTTTTGACAATAGAGTCATACTCCTCCACCATTGCATCTACCCATGTGGGATCCTGCACTACTTCTTGAAAGGAAGATGGTTCGGTCACAATACATTTTCTCATGAGAGCCATGTATCTAGTAAATCGATAAGGAGACTGTCTCTATCTGTGTTGTGAGGTAGGGGCTCCTACATTTTGTGCAACATCTAGTCTCAATCTATCAGCTTCGGTGGTACGCCTTATGCATGTTCTAATGTTTGGCTCTGCATGAGTGGCTTCCTCCACTCCATGAACCTCCTCATGTGGTTGATCCGCATCTTGAGACTCATCTTTGGGAACCAACAGTTCCTCCTCTGCATGCAAGTCTAGCTCCCTCTCAAGAGACAACTGCATGGCTTTCCCCTCATCGAATTTTATATCCCGTCGCATAACAATCATCTTACTATTATGAAAATACACACGATAATTATGGGGTTTCTATGTGTACCCCACAAAAATCCCATCTTCAACAGTCGGCTCCAGCTTCTTCCTAGCGTTCTTGGTCACATGCACATAAGCAGATGAGCCAAAAATCTTAAAGTGAGAAACATCTGGTTTCTTACCAGTGAAAGATTCTTCAGGTGTACTCATGCCAAGTACTCTATGAGGACAACAATTTTGCACATAAACCGCAGTATTTCATGCTTCCGCCCACAAACACATCGGTAGGCCCTGATCATGCAACATCGCTCGTGTTGCACCCACGATCATTCTGTTCTTCCTCTCCATGACCCCATTTTGTTGTGGTTTATGAGGCGTCGTGAGTTCTCTTCAAATTCCTTCTTTGTTGCAAAAGTCTTTGAGTTCATTAGAGATGTATTCTCCACCATTATCACTCCTCAGAGCCTTCACTTTCTTCCCCGACTCTTTCTCCACCAATGATTTAAACTCACAGAACTTTGAGAATGTTTGATCCTTCTTCTACATGAAGAAGATACAACATTTATGAGAAAAGTCATCAACAAAAATAACATAGTACTTATGTTTTGTTTTTGAAGCTACAGAGAATGGTCCACACACGTCTATGTGAATTCTCTCCAGGTTCACCGAAGCATGGTTCTCCTTTTCATGAAAGGTGGACTTTACATACTTCCTCATGGTGCAACCCTTGCACTGATCTAACTGAGCAAGTGTTCCCATTGGAAGTCCAGTAGATATTTGTTGCATGATCTTCATGGCTCCATGATGAATATGGCCCAATCGCCTGTGCTATAATTCACCCTCATCCCGGATCACCACTTTTTCTACTTTTCCCATCATGGCAGCGCAACCATCTACCTCTAACATGTAGAGATTCTTAACTCGAATCCCAAACCTCTTGACTTGACCCATTGTTTTATGTCGCAGAAAATCTTTTCCACCACTGAAAACAATGTCATAGCCTCTGTCCTCCAACATTGCGACTGAGACTAGGTTTTTCTTCAGACCTGGAACATGAATAAAAATTTTCAATTGAAATGGTTTACCTGACTCCCTCTGAAAGGTAATGGTACCAATGCCAGTCACACTGTATCGTCCATCGTTGCCCATCTCCATATGCATTTTGAGATCTTTCTCCTCCAAGTCACTAAAAAGCTCGTTATCTCCCATCATGTGGAAGGAAGTGCCACTATCCAAATACCACATCGATCCCAATGCACTTGAAGCCATGCATGTGATCAAGGAGAAGTCAAGTTCAAATTTCAATGCAAGGGCCTCACTAGTTGCAGCTCCAACAACCTTCTTCTTCTTCTTCTTCTGCAGACAGTTAGTAGCGAGATCAATCAATCAATCAATTCTGACGAAGTATCGACCAGTAGCTTCAGCTTCGCTTCCATGGGTGTATTCATGGGTTTTCATTCCAGCATGTCGAATCTCTTTAAGATTTCGACTGTGTACTTCCCTTGGTTAAGGAAGATCCTCTCAGGACTCTGCCTTACCTCAAGACCTAAGAAATAATGCATTAGGCTAAGGTCTTTCATTTCAAATTCTGAGGCAAGTCTCTTTTTACATTCAGTGATGAACTTTTCTTCTCCAGTTAAGAATAAGTCATCCTCATATAGAAGTAAAATTACTGGCTCATTATTCATAATTTTGAAGTAGAGATTTGAGTATGCTTTACTCTTAGTAAAGCCTAAGCCTGTCAAGAAACTGTCTATACGACCATACCAAGCTCTAGGAGCTTGCTTCAATCCATATAAGGCTTTTTTCAATCTGCAGACATGAGACTTCCTGTCTTCAACCTCAAATCCTTGAGGTTGCTCTATATACACTTCCTCTTCGATGTCACCATTTAGGAAAGATGTCTTCATGTCCATCTGGTGCAGCTTCCACTTCATCTTAGCTGCAAGAGCTATGATGGTCCTAATCGAAGTGTATCTGGCCACAGGAGCGAATGTCTCTTCATAGTCAATGCCTTCCTTCTGGGAAAAGCCACGAGCGACAAATCTTGCTTTATACTTCTCAATACTTCCATCAACAACATGTTTTATTTTGAAGAGCCATATGAAGGATACCACATCTTTATTCTTCGGTCTGAGAACTATTTCCCATACTTTGTTCTTCATTATGGATTGGTATTCCTCTGTCGTGGCATCTGCCCATTCTTTCCTCTAAAATGGCTTCTTCAAAACAGGTAGGCTCCTCTTCTAGGAGATCACACATCAAATTTGTATAACTACATAATGGCTTTGATCTTTTCACCTGTCTCTTAGTTCCTTGGGGAACACCGTACTTCTCTCCATATTGAATAAGCTCTCTAGCCCAAGCTGGCTTTCTTTTATATAGGATTGTCATCTGAGGAGGTTCTTGCACATCTACTATATCATGGTCTTCTAGAATTTATTCATCAGGGGAAGTTATGACTTCCATCACTGGTTCTGCAGCTCTGGGAACCTCCCTCATTACAATACTGGGGATTACGAGTTCCTCTTCATATACCTCTTCAAGCTGGCATAGTTTAGATTTCTTGAGCGCTGCATCTTCATCAAAGGTCACATCCCTGCTGATCTCAATGTGATGTAGACCTGGTATATAGATTCTGAAGGCCTTGGAGACCTCACAGTATCCCACAAATATTCCCTTATTTCCTGAAGGGTCTAGCTTGTTTCTCTTTTTTTTAGGTATATGAATAAACACTAGACAACCAAGTAAAACACTAGACAACCAAGTATTTTGAAATGGCTTACCTCTGGATTCTTTCCGGTGAACATCTCTTCCGGTGTCTTGAGACCAAGTGCACTATGGGATAATCGGTTATGCACATAAACAACTGCCATAGCTTCTTTTGCCCATAAGCACATAAGAAGATCTTGATCATGGATCACAGATTCCAGTATGGTTCTTTTCTTCCGTTCAGCTACATCGTTTTGTTGGGGATTATAGGGAGTAGTGATTTCCCTCTCGATCCAAACATCTTTGCAAAAGTTCACAAATTCTTTTGAGGTGTATTCTCCTCCATTATCTGACCTGAGTATCTTAATCTTCCTTTCATAAAGGTTCTCTATCAAGGCTTGAATTCCTTGAACTTGATGAACACTTCAAATATATTCAGGTCTTACGAGAATAATCATCAATGAATGATACATAGTATACATACCCATTAATGGAGGACGATGGCATTGGGCCACACACATCTGAATGAATGAGCTCTAAGACTCCTTCTGCCTTGTTGTCCCTCTTCGAAAACGGGTTCTTGATGTTCTTCCCTTGTGCACATCCATTGCATACGCCTTCATGGTCACCTTTGAGTTCTGGTAAACCTATGACCGCTTTGCATATGTATGGTAGCGCCTTGTAGTTGATGTGAGCTAATATTCTATGCCAAAGTTCACATGGATTCTTCAATGGTGTGGGTCATGGCAGCTTCTGAGTGACCCTTTAGCTTATGCAAGCCACCTTCTTCTTTTCCAATGATGATTGCTTCATTTATGGTATTTCCTTTAGCATGTTTCCTTCTGCAACCTTCGCTATAGCTTCTTCATGGTTATTACATGTGACCTAGAGCAAGGTCAACAAAACAACAAGCAAGAATAATATTCTTCTAATAATATGAAGCAATAGCACGAACAATCATCACAATAGCTCCTTTAGATCTATCACTTATAATTTATCTGAAGCAAAGATTAAAGGTAAGGAATACAATACGAAATGAGGTCAACACTCTTATAGTGTTGTGACCAAGCATTCTTCTGAAACTAACACACAAGGTTTCTCCTAGAGGAGATGTTAGTTGTATCAGGCAAAGAATATACCTCTATATGCTCACATGCTATCAGGTATAATACTTTACAAAGACTGTTATCTCAACTATAGTCATCAACCTGTCATGTGTACCTTTGAATCTTATTAATCTTGATTAATCAAACCTGGAGCCTTGTCCTCAAGAATGAGTGCTTGATTTTCTTCCAGGTCTCCTTCACTCAAGTGATTTCTTCAACTTGTCTATTGTACTAATACAATATGCTATCTTGACATAAGGTTAGGTTAGAGGATAAGTTCTATGATCAACTTTTAATCCTTCTAATAATTTGATCATAGCTTCAACATGCAACACTAATAATGTCATGACAAATATATGCATATCAGAATAATCACACCTGGATTGCATCATTCCTCTAAATGTGTTGAATCTTGAGATCCTTCTGGATCTATGGCAAGAGATCCCTTCTCCTGCAAATACTCTTTAGGGTTTAACCATTAGACATATGTGAGTACATACCTCTGATGACATTTGCATGTAGTGGCTCCATCTGGTAGCAGCGGTAATCATTACCAACTCTTAAGAAAACTTCAAGGGTGACTGCCACTGGTAGTACGACTACTAATGCAACTGGTACTGTAGCTGCAATTAGCTCAGAGACTGCAACTGCAACTGCAACTTAGGGTTTTATGAAGAAACCCTAAATTTTCAAACTTCAAATTTTGAAATTCTAATCCAGGTAATAGATGCGCTGGGCTGAGGTGAGTATGCTGGTGTAGTCAGAATTTCGAAAATCCAACTTTTACCCCCTCAAACTTGATCTGTGGACTTCTAGACTGGTGCTTCTGGTTTTCTAGTACTTCTGGTACTTCTGGTACTCTGGTTTTCTAGTTTTCTGGTACTTTGTGAAACTAGGGTTTCACTTTCCAGGAGATAGTTTTAGGGCTGAAATGCTTCACTTTTGAAAAACCCTAATTTTGCAGGTACGACAAGAGTGATGTTTTTCTCTTGTGAAAGATGCTTCCTTTAGCTTGGCTTTGATACCATGTTAATGTTTAAGCCATTATTATAGATGTTTGCATTTCATTAGATAACAATAGCATAATCCATGATCACTGAGAAATACATAATCACAAGAGACACAGCATTTATCCTGGGAAACCCTCTAGGGGAAGAAAACCCAGCAAAACTTCCTTAATATAGATAGCCAATACAATGCCAAGAGATCTCTTATGCTAATACATAAAGTCCTCTCCTAGATATGCGCCACTCTCTCTCTCCTTTGCCGGTAACAGATTAGAACTTGTCTCTCAAACTGAGCAAGTGAGTTGTGTCTAAGTGAGGTGCTAGCCTCCTTTATTTATACAAGTCTGGCACGTGTGAAGTGTCTCTTCATTGGCAGGGATGACTTCTCAAACTGGGTGGGTAAACCCACCTTTATTATATTTCTGGGTCTCTTTAATAACTGTTGGGGCCGACTTCTTATTTTGCCTATTACAATTGTCTTTTGACCAATACGCAAAAGGGGATTTGGTCCTATTACAACAACTGACATGATCAATCCACAATGGGGATTGATCCTATGAATAATATATCAATAATAATAAGAATACTCTTTGCAGTTACATTATTTCAACAACAAGTACTTGTCAACACACCTCAACATACAAGTAATCACTGCTCACAAACTATTTATATGGGTGTATCCCCTCTAGGGAAATATCTATGAATGTATCCTCTCTAATCTAAAGAGTTGGAAGAAGAGATATGGTCGGCTCTAATGTATCTTTCCTTGCCCTAATCCCTAATGAATGCCTCATTCCAAGCAATCAACCAAGAAATTTGCAACTCAACATCAAGATGGTGAACATGAAAGAATAATACAATTAGGTAACTTGATTTACACCATCAAACCAAGTTACTCCCTCTTCCCATCTACTGGGGTTTCCAAAAGAACAATGACCATGTGTGAAACTAAGGGAACATAAACATGCATTACTACCTCCTGCTAAAATTTGAAATCACTTAAGAACAAGGAATACATCAACAATAATTTGTGAAAACTCCAACATCCCTAAATTCATCTATATGGGCCAAAATCCTCAGACACCACATCAAGATTTACTCATGACATCCTATAAAGATAACCACATCTCCATACAAAACCATGATAAATGGATTAGATCCATCAAAGCACAAGATGAAATCTACATATGTCTCAACTCATTGATCCTAAAATATCAAGATCAAGGGAAAAGAAAATGACAACAACAAAAGAGTCATCTTCAAAAGTGAGCATGAGAATCCCTCTCATGCACCTCAAAATTTCCAACAATTAAACCAACAACCACATCATGGTAAACTCTTTTTATTTGAGAGAATCGTGAGGCATGAGTAACATAATGGTCATCTCCCTCTACCTGAGAGAATTCAACAAACCTATTCCTAGTACTCATAACTACTTTCAACAACTACAATCTTGGAATCAATCACTAATTTCACCACCATAGATACATATGCACAAGATCACAAATATCTTAGCATATCACAAGCCATCATATCCATGATCAATCTCTTCATAATAGTACATAGTGAACAACCGATGATATCCCCAAATGATAATGCTAGAACCTCCCTCCATCTGCACCATTCATTGAAGCTGAGCAATGTCACCATCACAACTCAACCAAAACATATCAAATAATAATCATCAATCACGACGTTGAGAATTTGATGACAACATGATGGTCCAACTTGCGAAAAATCCTCTGAGTACTTCCCCATTATCCATGGATGGTAAATGGGATAAACCATCGACCCTTATTATGGGGCCTCACACCGAGGGGATCAAGAGAGTTGAACCCATGACCACAACGAGTAAGAGAGATCTCATGTCTAACTCTAGACCAATTGAGATAACCCTTGAGGCTTGTATCTAGGAAAGTTGAGTTTAGAGTGTAGAAATTTTGAAATTTTGACTTTTAATGCAATTCTAAAATTTCACCTCACACTAGAGGTTTCTCAGATTTAAATACAATGAATATTTGTCCTTAGAAATGATATGAAATATAAATTACAACAACAAAAAATGGACAATATTCTAATTCACCTCAACCCCAATCCACTAGGTGACTCAAGAGTAAGGATACCAAATCTATGCCAACAAGTTTCAAGTTTCATCCATCGGGACACACTTTTCCAAGCATAACTCAAATATGAAATCACTTTAATTACTACAAATTTACAAAAGTAAATATTCCCCGTTATCTTCAAGATGTTTGTCAAATCACTCAAAAATTTCAACCCATAATATGTCAAATCAAGGTGAACAATAAGTGTTCGAAATTGCCCAATCAAGAAGACAATGAAAGTGAAAATCAAATATGCAATTACACAACTAGAAACTTCATATATATGTATAAGAATGAAGTACATATACATAACACATATTTATAATAAAGATGGTACAATCTTTCAAACTCTCCAAAGTGTTAAAATTTCAAACCCCAACCTAGTTTCAGTCTCGCTGACTTTTCAGCCAATGTTAAATGCCCAATCCCAGTTTTATATCAGCATATAAAAACTTAGCAGAAAATAAACTTCAGAACTGAAACATGAGGATTCTGAACATCGTTTTAAATGCAGAAATAAAATATCAGCAGCATGCAAAACTTAAAAAATTATAGACACAGGAATTTTCGGTCTAACTTTGACCCTGGAAAAACCCACAAGGGGAAAACCAGTGAGAGAGGGACATTTTTATTATTTAGGAGCTTCAGAGAATTATGTTACAACATATTCATCTTCAAAAATTTAAATGACAAACTTATCTCGACAACCGTGCCAAATCTTCACACAAGGAAATGAGCCAACTCCCCAAAATTCTTTCCAGAATTTTCTACAATCAAATACAGGTCTGCTCCTCGATTTTTGTGCCTCCAATATGCTGTACAGTCACCTCAAAATACATGCCAGCAGCTTTAGAAAATTTCTGGGTGCATTAATGGTTGTACGACCACCTTGAAAATCGTGCCAAACTTCCTAGAAAACCCACACAACAATCTGTCTCGATTTTTGTGCCAAGAAAGGAATGTACGGACCTATACGGAATCTGTACGGTACGGCCTATTCGTGGTTGTCTGACCCTCCTTGAAATATGTTCCAAAAGTACACTATACGGACTGATAAAATCTATACCGTACATATAGAATTAAATGTTGTACGCTGTCTTGATTTCTGTGCACACAAATGATTGTACGAACCTCGAAATTCATGTTGTACGACCTCCTATGTATGCTGAACATTTGCCTCAATTTATGTGCTATTATTCTACCTTGGAAAGCGTGCCCTAGCTCTCAGAAATGGCTGCTCTCTTGCTACTTGAAAATCTCTCTCTCTTTCTCTCTCAAAAATGAATGAACAACCCAAGAATGGGTGTGCCCCTCTACCCTAATCGACCTCATGAGGTAGGTGAGGAATCTCTCTAATCCAATGGCTGAGATTAGATTAGATGAGTGGCTGAGATTAGATGTCTCTTCACTCACCCTCACTTTAGTCATAAAGTCACCTTTTAATTTGCATCTCACAAATTAAATGACTAGGGCCCACATTAGGCACTTTCTCACCCCTTAGGCGCTTAGGGAAGAGAAACACTTGCCTTGGTACTTTATTTAATTAAAAAAAATTTAACACTCCCTCATACCGAGGAAAGTGTTACTCACCACTCCAAGCTTGTCCCTGAAAAATACAAACTTGCCTCTGCCCAATGCCTTGGTGAGTATGTATGCAAGCTGCTCTTCTGTAGATATGTATTGTAGCTCCACAACTCCTCTCTAAACATAATCACTGATGAAGTGATAACGAATCTCGATATGCTTAGACTGATCATGAAAAATTAAATTCTCCAAGAGTTTAATGAAAATTTGATTATTACAGTAAATCACAGTAGGCCTCAACTGCACACCGAACAATCCCACCAGCATCTTGCGAAGCCAAAGGGCCTCACAACTAGCGTGACTGGCCGCCATATACTCAGCCTCTGCAGAACTCAAAGCCACTGAATTTTGTTTCCAACTGAACCAAGACACAAATGCTGATCCCAATCCAAAACAACACCCTAAAGTGTTTTTCCTGTCACTGACACATCCTGCCCAATCCGAGTCTGTATAACCAACTAGACGAACTCCATCTCCTCTCTGATAGTCCAAACCATAATCCACCGTACCACAAAGATACATGATCACATGTTTTGTTTCCACCCAGTACACTCTCCTAGGCTCCACCATGAACTGACTGAGAGTGTTGACAACAAAACAAATATCTGGCCTAGTATTGACCAAATACATCAATGACCCATTCAAATGACGATACAAAGTGGAATCCACCAGCTATGACTCAGAAGCATGAAGCTTCTTCTAGTTGGTAATCATGGGAGTGGTCATGGGCCTGCTATCTCCCATCTGAAATCTACTCAGAATGTCACATACATACTTCCCCTATCCCAGGAAGATGTGTCTAGGCTCCTGCCAAACCTCCAATCCCAAAAAGTAATGCATCAGTCCAATGTCAGTCATCTCGAATTCTGAAGCAAGGCTCTCCTTGCAGCTGATGATGAGTCTCTTTTCCCATGTAATGAAAAGATCATCCACATATAGCAGAAGAATAAGAGGATCCTCTCCAACCACAATGAAGTATAGGTTGGGATCCGCCTCACTCTTTCCAAAACCCAACTGCTGCAAATAGTCATCTATCCTCGAATACCAAGCTCTTAGAGCTTGTTTCAGCCCATACAATGCCTTCTTCAATCTACACACATGAGACTCTCTCCCATGCACCTCAAAGCCCAATGGTTTCTCAATATACATCTCCTCCTCAATAAGACCATTCATAAATGCAGTCTTCACATCCATCTGATGGATCTTCCAACCCATCTTTGTTGCAATGGAGATCACTGCCCTGATCGAAGTGTATCTAGAAACTGGGCGCAAAGGTCTCATCATAGTCGACTCCCTCAACCTATGAAAACCCCTGAGCCACAAAGTGAGCTTTGTACTTCTCAATTCTGCCATCCACAGCATGCTTTAGCTTGTAGAGCCACCTGGAAGTCACCACTGACTTCCCCTCAGGTCTAGGAACAACTTCCCAGACATCGTTCTTCATGATGGAATTGTACTCTTCCATCATGACATCTCTCCATACCTATCTACCAGTGGCCTCCTCAAAAGTGGAAGGCTCAGACTTTCGAATACTACTCACCATCGCGATGTAGCTATAAAACCTCTTGGGAGGTTTACTCTCCCTCACTGCCTATCTGGGATTCCCAACTGAACCTTGTGCCTCCCTCAAAGTGTCCTGAAGCCACTTGGGCTTCCTCCTCTCTGAAGTAGTGTCCTGTGGAGGGAACTCTCCCTACTCAACCCCATCTACTGAAGACAATGATCCTGATGTAGACTCTGAAGTACCTGATCCTGAAACCTGTGGACCAGTAGCCTGTGAACCTGAACTTTGTGGCCCTGTCACCTGTGAACCTGTCGTCACCGAAGCTGGTGGCCCCAAAACTGTGTCACTATAGTCTGTTGCGGGCTCACCTGAATGTGAGGTGAAGACTTCTCACCTCTCTCTGTCCCTCTAGACTTCCTAAAGGCTCTGCCCTCCTCAAATCTGAAATCCCTCCTCAAGACAGTCTTCCTCAAGGAAGGAAGGTAAATACGGAAAGACTTTGAATTCTCACTGTACCCAACAAAGATCCCTCTCTCTGCCATGGGCTCCAGCTTTGTCCTCTTCTCAGAAGGGACATATGAATAAGTGATGCACCCAAAAATCTGAAAGTGCCCCACCTCAAGATTCTTCCCAGAGAATGCCTCCTTAGGAGTCATGCTCCCCACAGCCTTGTGAGGACTCCTATTTTGCATATAGATTGTAGTGTAGCATGCCTCAGCCCATAGAAATAGTGACTGCCTCTGATCATGTAGCATGGCTCTCGCAGCCCCAACAATGGCCCTATTCTTCCTCTCAGCAACTCCATTCTGCCTTGGGTTGTAAGGAACAATCAACTCCCTCCTGATGCCCTCTCCTGCACAAAATTCCATGACCTCCTTGGAGGTATACTCACTCCCATTGTCCGATCTCAGGACTCTGATTTTCTTCCCTGTCTTGTTTTCCACAAGAACTTTGAACTCTTGGAACTGACTGAAGACTGTCAGGCTGCTAAATTGAAGCTTTTAAGTGTCCTGAATCACTAAATTGTCAAACCAGGGTTGGTATACTTCGAGTTGATACACAGTATGTGCAGGCAAGCGTCTAGTCTTTATTTGAATGCTATCCTAAAAATGAAACATGC
>ML804526.1:113289-132943 GCA_009831015.1 Picea engelmannii | reverse complement strand
TTGAGTCGGCCTTCCCTGTGTCCAAAGTCCAATTGTCACATACTCTGTTTCACTTTCAAACTCTGTTACTCATTTCGTGTCACTGATGGGGGATACATCAAGGCCCTCCTGTGACGAGTCTTGTTCCGTCGACATCAGCACATCCACCATCCATTTCTCTTAGTTCATTCAATATCTAGATCTAGGGAAAGAGTAGTATTCTGTCACGTTTTGTTCCAGATCCAGGTGGATCTGGGGAGATTGGTCTGTGTCCGCACTCACGAATTTATCCATAAATAATGGGAGGTCTCATCACGAGCCGACCCATTATGTTCATAGGTATCCAGCAGTATGACAATGCCACTATATGGTCACCAAGCCAGGGCAGTGACCTTTGGTTGCATGGACAAAGGAAAGGGGGTCTCATCACGAGCCAGCCTTATCATTTTTGCGAAGATACCAGTGGGTAATGCTGTCAGCTCTGGCCACTAAGCCAAGGCAGTGTCCTATGGTCAGACCTTGAAGTAAAAAAGAAAGAAAAGAAATAAATCAGAAGATAAAGTCAATAGAGGGCTTGGAAAAAATGCATCCATGACGGGTACAGCTCGCCTCCTACAAAGGCACCCACAGACAACACCTACCCTTTGGTCTGACTATGAATGGACATCCCTAAAAACCATATCACCTCATAAAACATGGCTTGAATAATCTTTTGAGGGAACTTTCCTTATCTTGTGGGTACTAGCCCAATAGGTTGCTCTTTTGGTTTCTTCATCTTTGTATAGTAGATCTGTGTAATATCTTTGAGCTCTTAGATGATATGTTAGGGATTTCATGCATATATTTGATAACTTTAATGATGAAATATGATTTACATTTCTATGATCTCTAGGACTGATGAGCCCATGGAGGGCGTAGTCTTTGATGTACAGGACCATACCCGACAGACAAGTACCAGTGGACCGGTACACATGGGGATATAATTAGTTCGGACCTCCATGGGGCTAAAGAGCTCAACAAATGGTGGTTGGGATGGCAGAGGAAGGAAAATGTTGAGATGAACCCTTGCATGAAGAAGAAGATGGACGTCCTCACCCAGGATACTTTAGCAGAGCCCGACCTAGGGGGATCACCCACTGCAGATGAGATGATAACCTTTGATGGACAGGACACCACCTAGGAACGGCTGGACATTTTTTGGAGCAGGTGGCAGTGTGTTGTGCTTATTTGGCACATGTGGCAGGTTGCAGGAGCCCCAGGGGGGCCAACGTTTTGCTCCTTGGATGTCGATCTTGCCCAAAAAGGGCCAACGTCTCCCTCAGAGGGGCCTGACGTCTTCTTTTTAGCTCATAATTTTGACATTTTAGCATTTAATGTGAAAAATAATGTAATATTTTTAAGTCAGCCTTGTCGGTTGTTTTAATGACCTATTTTTGTAATTAAAGGTCATTTGGATGATATAAGTAGAGGACGTTGACCCACATTTTAATAATAACACAACTCACTCTCTTGTGAGAGAGATACTTTTTAGTCTTTTGTCTTGTTATTGGCTCTTGGAGTTGAGGCGCTACACTTGAGGAGGATCATCTTTGGCATGTTTATGGTGTTTTTATCATTGGAAGGTTTAAAACTAGGGCTTGATTAGCTCTTCTATGATTTGTAAGTATATTTTGCATGCAAAACTTCTTGATTGAATGGTTGTAGGTTAAATATCTTACCTTTATGGTTATATTGTTGCTATTTGCTTAATCATTGAAACCCTAGGGAGCAAGCACACAAGTAGGTCATTGCTTCATGTCCCCATGATAAAAACTTGTTTAGCCATTTGATTAAGAAGAATATAGCCTAGCCATTTCTACACTATTTCTCCTTTTTCTTGAGTTAGTTTGAAACATAAATTGAAGAAAGAAGATGTCCTAGGCCTAATTGACTTTACACCTAGGGTTTGACTCTTAGGGTTTGAAGAGCCTTGGCTCTAAAACACTTTTCAGCCCTGGATTTATGTTTTAAAGCTAGCCATTTTGCCAAAGAGTTTTAAGGAAAGAGGGAGGAGCATGAGGCCTTGCTTAAGCAACACTGGAATGAGCCTCCTCCCCTTAGGGTTTTGACTTCATGGCCCTACCATTGCAGCACCATTAACCCTAACTCTCCCGTCCTTAGATTTATATCCTTCCAAGCCTTTAGTCTCACTCCTTGACTCCATAATACCCTAGGCACTGGTCTAAAACTTGCAACGTTGAGTCTTTGGTGTTAAAACAATCTTTCAAATTTTCAGAAATTGAAACCCTAACTAACCCTAGCGACTTACTAACCCTAACTCTATGATGATGTCTTGCCTTGTTTGAACTTTTTATTAGTATTAAAGTTGCGGCTAGGTCATCTCATGATAGATATAGGAGTGTTGAATATTTTCCTCAGCTTATCTATCAAAACGTTCACTCCATTGTCTAGTTAAGCTAACCTAGAATAGGGCTGACGTCACCCTTAGTAGCATAGTGACGCAACAACAATATATATATATATGTATGAGCACATTTAATGTGTTGTGATAACACAAGGATTGATTTTGTACATTGAATGCAAGTACCATTTTGTATTTATTGAAGAAGTAATATTATAAGCCATTGTCTTTATTTGCAATCATTGACTTCGTCAATAATTACATTTATTATTGCTCATATATATATTGAAGATAGTCATTAACAATTGAAGTACTAACCACTGTGGCATATTTTAGTTTTATTTTTGCCTTGTCTTGCAAACAGGTGACTATTCTGTGGAATACCTTCTTTTTGACTATCTTTCTTGGCAGTAATCTGTGAAGGGGAAAACCTACTTTGACCTTTTGATCCTTAAACTCTTGATCTTTTTCACTTTCAATACCCCAGATTACTAGGGACGTCTCCCTTGGGATTAGCCACCCTGAATAGAAAGAGCTCCCCATTGAGGTGATAGTGGGTGGGGAAGCTCCTGTTATGCCAGTTTGACTCTTTCCTTCAAGCTAGTAAAACTTTCCTACAAACTGAGCGATAACAGCACCAAAAGTCAAGTGGGCCCCATTTGGGTAAGTTGGTGCATCAACTTCCCGGGGTCATAACTTTTGCATACGATCTCCGTTTGGGGCACTCAATAGCTCGTTGGAAAGATATTTCTGAGAAATACAACTTTTGGGTGAGAAACATCGATCAATGATTCATGTTGCTCCCTATTTTCTCAAAAAAACATCGTTTAGGGCCTCAAAATGGCCCCGGAAGTTAAAAATTGCTAAAAATAGTTTCCACCAATTAAAAATAGTTTGGGCCAATTAGAGAATGTGGGTGGCCACCGATATCCACCTGGATCACCAAGTCTCCTATGACACAACCAACTTTCATCATATTTTCTTAAGTGGCATTCTTCTTTTTCTTCTTTTAACACATAGACATTGTTTTCTATTCTTATCCCTTTTGCAACTAGCTGTCCTGAATTCATAGATTTTATTCTATAGTCTTTAGAGGTAAAAATGACTTCACATCCTCGGTCACAGACTTGACTAACACTAAGAATATTATGTTTCAGACCTTCTACAAACAACACATCTTGAGCCTTTCTCTTTGCTATTACTCAAACTTACCATTCCTTTACCTTTTATTTTTCCTGGTGCATCATTTCCAAAAGTTACATTCCTTGATTTGCTATCACTTAGAGTTAGAAACTTACTTTTGTCTCCAGTCATATGTTTGGAACATCCACTGTCAATATAACAGGGATTCTTTTGTCTTTTGGTTGATAACACTAGTCCACACCTGTCATCTACTTTCTTCTTCCAAACCTTGACATTTTTAGCAGTGGGGATCAAATCTAACTTGTAATTCTTTAAATGACAGTCTGCAGCTTTATGTCTATAATTATGGTAGTTGTAACATTCTGGTTCACAAAATAACATATCATAACAATTGTTATGCTCATAAATGTTGTTGTGTTTCACCTGTGTTCTTCTCCTATTCATCACATGATTTATAGTCTGTGATTGTTTGTTTCTTGACTGTCTCAGTCTTTGTAGTGGCAGATAATTATTCCTTGAAAAAATTGATTTCTCATATCTAAATCTTAAAGAATAGTTTATAGCTTTGTGACCAAAATTAGAGCAGAAAAAACAATAACCATAGAAAAAACCTTTGTACCTTGAAAAAATATGTCTTCTTTGAGGAGGTTGATTTCCTTCATGCCGATAATCTCTCTGATCTATGGATTTAGTTCTAGTATTTTTTCTTTCATTCCTTCTTGGTGGCTGATTTTCTTTCTTTGTTTCTGTAGGGTGACTGTTGTCAATGTTTGAGGATTTGAGAAACTTGATAGGTTATGTATTACTTGGATGATCACTACTTGATCCTTCTTCATACCCCAATCCATCTTTCAACTTTGGGTTTCTTTGCTGATTTAGAATGGAGGTTAATCCTTCTGAGGCTTTAATACTTGGCAGATTTTGGTGATACAATCTCTTAAATTTCTCCATTTCTTTTCTAGTTTTTACTATCTCTTCTTCTAAGGCTTCACACCTGGCTTTCTTCTCTAACAACTGTTGTTTCAATATGTCTTCTATTTTCTTTGCCTCTTCTAATTCCACTTTTAGCAGGACAAAGTCTTCATTAGGCTGTTTACTATATTTCTCGAACTGTATCAACAAATGTTTTTTATTTTTGTTCTTAATTCTAAGTCTGTCAATTTCTTCCAGTGCACTGATCAGTTCTCCTTCCATATCAACCACAACTTCTCCATCGTTATCATCACTACCGGTGTTTTTATTATCATAATCCTCTTTGGCCATAAGCATGAAGTCATTTACCTTATCTTCACAGGAAGAGTCACTATCAATGTCTTCTGAGGAATTGTCATTATTTGCAACCAACCTTTTCTTCTTACTATATTTCTTGTATTTGTACTTCTTTTCATCATCAGAGTTCTAGTCCTTTTTCTGATGGGGACACTTAGATGCAAAATAACCTATCTTACCATAGTTAAAGAATTTGAAGGGAAACTTGCCTTGATATTTTCTTGATCCTTTCTTTAACCTTCTCACAAATTTTGCCTCAATATCATCTAATTCTGAATCAATATTCTTGTCTTCTTTAAACGATGCTTCTCTAGTAATGGATTTATCTTTGCTAATTCTCATTTCATATGCAGTTAAAGTTCCTAGAAGTTGATTAATGGACATAGTTTTAAGATCATTTAGTTGTTCTATTGTAGAGACTTTTGGATTAAATTTATCAGGCAGAGGTCTTAAAATCTTCTGAACTAAGAGTGATTCTTCAAACTTCTCACCAAGACCCTTCATGGCATTCACAAGTTCTTCAACTCTTAAAAAATACTTACTAAATTTTTCATATTCATTCATCTTTAGTTTTTCAAACTTCAACCTAAATGATTGAAGTTTATCATCTTTTACTTTCTCATTTCCTTCATAGCTGCTAATAAGTTTGTCCCACATTTCTTTGGCAGTTTGAAGATGCATCACCTTTACAAACTCGGCTTCTGCAAGTCCATTCAAGATAGCATTCATTCCATTAGCATTAAAGATAAATTCTAACTTATCATCCTTGGAGGCTAGCACAACAGGCTTTATGTATCCAGTCTCTACAACATCCCAAACATTAGCACCTAAGGCCATTAGGTATGTTCTCATTCTAACCTTCCAAAAGGCAAAATTTGTTCCATCAAATAGAGGAGGCTTACTGGCTGAAGTCCCTTCATGACTTGTTATGTTTAAGATTACAAATCTACCTTTAAATAAAAGGAACCCACTCTGATACCAATTGTTGAAATTAATAAGACAACTGAGAGGGGGGGCAGGTGAATCAGTTGTTACTGTGCTTAAATAATCTTAACAATTATAACTATTTTTAGTCTTTCTCCAAGTGACCATCAATATTATGCTACATATGGACAACATAAATAATAAGCATCACTCAATCATAAGATATACACAGAGATAGGTTTTCACGAGGAAACCCATAAAGGGAGAAAACCTCTTCTTCTTCGAAATGATAGGCAGTATTTTAAGTTATGTACATCATCTTTAATTGAGCACCAACTCAATGTGAAGCTACTACCTCTGTTTTACAAGCTCCAACTTGTTTGAGAGTACCAACTCTCTGGTTTCTCTAGCACCCACTAGAAGGAAGCACCAAATCCATGAGTGTTCCAGCACCAACTGGATGGAAGCACCAACTTCCAGTTACACAAGCACCAACCTGTATAATAGAGAACAATTGTTCTCCCTTGCACCACCCTACCACCCTAGTTTTTCTAGTTGCAACTAGATGGAAGCTACAACTCCCTATGTTCAAGAACCCACTTGAACCTCTAAGGATAGCAACCCTCCCTAGCACCTCCCTTCCACCCTAATTACAAATAATTGATTAAATAACAAACACACAAATAAATCAATTCTTACCAATTCTACACTGTTCTACATTTCTTCTCTGCTACACTATTCTTATACTCTGTTCATATTTGGCTTGACTTGTTGTCTCTGTCTATCTGTTCTTTCTCTGTCCTTCTCATCCTCTTTGATATATGCACATTCCACTCTCTTCACCTTTTCTCTTTTGTTCAGCTTCTGTTCCTTCTCTTTGAGCTTTCTTCACACTACACATACTATAGTTTTTCAATTCTACAGTTCAACTCATTTTTTCCGTCCAAAACTACCAACCCCGCACAGTCTCTATGTTCTTCTTTTATACCCCACAACGACGACAGTTACACTTCAAATATTCTTAGGCAAAGAAAATGTCTTAGCAACTGAAATGCCAACCAATCAAGAATCATGAATCAGTTTTGCTAATTGATTCGTAATTGTTCAATTAACTGTGAGATGGAACAATAGCCCTCCGATCATATTCAAATTCACCTACACCATTGGATTAAGGGGTGAAATCGTTCATGTAAACTTCAAGTCCTTCATTAATTAAATAAAAAAATATGCTTAAAATAACTCTCTTGAATGTAGTTGTATCATTACATAATCCAAAGGGAAACACTTGATATGTGAAGGTACCCCAGGGGCATGTAAATGTAGTTTTATCATGGTCTTCCAAAGCAATCCGAATCTGATTATAACCATTGAATCTATCTAGGAAGGAAAAAAACTACTTCCTTGATAAAGGATCAAGGCCCTGATCAATAAAAGGTAATGGAAAGTGGTCCTTTTGGGTAGATTTATTGAGTTCTCTGTAGTCTACATAGATTCACCACTTTCCATTCTTGTTAGGGACAATTACTAGTGGAGAGACCAATCAACTGTATGAAATAGGATATATGAAATCTACATCCAAAAATTTCTGTAATTCTTCTTTAACAACATCCCTAAGATGAGGATTCAATGTTCGTTGGAGTTGTTGGATGGGTCAGACATCTTTTTCAATATAGATATGATGTGTACATAGTTGGGGATCAATTCCCTTCATGTCAGGATACTCCCAAGAAAAAGCCTATTGATATTTAGAAAGGATCTGAATCAATTTTTGTTGTTGTTGCTCATTCAAATTGGCACTCATTCAAATTGGCATTAATGTTTATAAATCTCCCTCTTATGATTTCAACTGAAATTTTGTTATGGACAACAGTAGTTGAAATGTGTTGCTCCATCAATTCTTCCAAAGGATCTCCATGTGCTTAATTATCTAAAAAAACTTTTATCATTTGACAAGTTGGGTTGCCTATAATGAATAGGCTACTAATGAAGCTACTGATCACATCATCTTCCAATTGGTTTTTTAGCCCAAGAGCCTCTTCCAGTGTGAGAGGGGATAGTAGGTTTTGTTCTGGATATCTAGGTGGTTGCAATTGTTGGTGTATGATCCCAATTTTATCTGAAAAATGAAACGACTACAGATTATTAACAGTTTCTTAACACAAAATAACATACATACAGTAAAATTGGTTTTCTATTCAATAAGGAAATAAGCTGAAATTGTAAAATGCATCGGAAACAAGCTTGTTGAAATGGTGGCAGCTTATCTCTGAGAAGAGATGTGATGGTTGCACTCATTCGTAAGAATATGATTACAATGAGGATTTGAAGGAATTTTTACAATAAAAAGGAATGCCAAAAACCCTAGACATCCAAAAACCTAACCCTGGGAGTTGAAGCACCAAAAATCATGTGGGCCCCGTTTGGGTAAGTTAGTACATCAACTTCCCGAGGTCGTAACTTTTGCATACGATCTTTGTTTTAGGTGTATGGCAGCATGTTGGAAAGGTATCGTCGAGGAGATTCATTCTAGGGGATCAATCATGCATTCATATATCATTGAGAAAATCTATCCAGAAAAACCTTCATTTAGGCCCTCAAAATGGCCTCGAAAGTTAAAACTGCTAAAAACAGTAAATTGCAAAAATTGTCAGAAAAATGTTTTGAGCCAGTTGGAAAAGGTGGGTGGCCACCAATATCCACCTGGATCAGTGTATGACAGGAAGGATTGGTTTATATGAAGGGTACAGGATAAGGTTCTTTGTAGCACTTCCTCTAGAAATTGTCATGTTGCCTGTGCGACATCCTATGTATGCATTGGCTATTGTGAGCCATGGTCTTCCCAATATCAATGGGTGTCCATCGAGTCTAAGTCTTAGGTTGATAACTAGGAAATCATTTGGGTATTCCCAAGAGTCGACCAAAATTGCTATATCTTATAATGTGCTTATTGGTTTAACCACCGATCTATTAGCCAGTTCTAAAATAATTGAAGTAGGTTCGAAGGAGGTGATACCCAGGACATTACAAGTCTCAATGGTTAGAATATTAATGGATTTCCCCAAATCCACCAGTGTACTTGGAAAAAACAAAACCTGTATCTGAACTGTTACCACAGGATTCCCTGGGTTTGTATACTTGACCGGTTCCTACTTGCCTAGAATAAGATTGGAAAAAGTTGCTACCACGTGAACACTTGATGGATTCTTAGTTTTCCTTCTGGACATAATTCTTTAATTGTTTTTGCATAAATTGAGATGTCTTGTAAATCCTGGAGGAGTGGAATTTTAACGGATAGATTATTTAGTTCCACGATGATATCAAAGTTAGGATATACATATGGTTTTTCTATCATTAGCCTCTTGGGAAACATGGGAGGAGGAATTACGTCTTTGTTAGGATTTTGTTGCTCGATTTTGTTTTCCCCCTATTCTGTTTCTTTTTTTATGACCACAGTCGATGGTTTTATTTTTGGTTGTATATTAATCTCATTCTTTTGTTCTTGATGAATGTTTCTTTCCATTGGATAATTTACACGTCCTAATCTCAACCGAAGTCTGGTGCACCCTACAGAGTTGGTTTCACCCTCCAAGTTCTCGACAATTTGCACGACTTGGGTTGGTTTGTTATTAGGATTTGGGTTGGGTTGAATTAGATATTGTAAAGTGGGTGGATCTTAAGGAGCCATTCCCATGGGCTGATTGGTCAGCCCCATGGGGCACTGCTAGTTTTGAGTCCAATTGGGGGCTTGGGTAGCTGTGTTAGTCCACTGTGAAGGATAGGGGTTGTTATTTGAGTTCTGCCAAAATGGGGTAGGGTATTGTAGGTTAGACCAAGCGGGATTAGAAAATGGTTGATTTGGCCAAGGTGTAGTAGGATATTGTTGGGACTGCCAGGTGGGGTTAGCAAATGGTTGGCCCTGCCATGCATTTCCAAAATTATGTTGTTGATTATACTTCCCGGAAAAGAAAGAAGAGGGATCTTGTATCATACCTGGGGGACAATATTTCCATTTGCAATGCTAAGCCATCAAATATACCGATTATGTTTCCTCTTCTTCTTCTTTAAAGACAGATTTTAGTCCTGGGAGTGATGGACATTGTTTTGTCACATGGTCTTTGGCATAGATGGTGCAAATCTGAACCACATCCAAGGGACATTCCCTCGAACCATGTTTCCTTATGCATCACTATTGTTCTACTTCTTGTTTCTATTTAACCTAAAGAACATCCAACTGTGTAGTCAGAGTGCTCAAAATGACTATTTTAAAATGTTCTAAAAGATTACCAACTTCTGCTCGGGTGACACTCCCGCTAGTAATATTGCTACTTCTGGTGATGGGAGCTTGTATTCCCGATCTGGTTTGTGTACTTCCATGTGAACACCTGATGCACAATTGGACAATGTTATCATAAGTTTCTTGATAAATATCACCTTTTCCCATTAAATTCAATGTTTCTTCCCATTCATCCTTCATACCTTTTATTAGAGTGGATTTAAGTACCTCGCCTGGTAGTGTATCGTAAGGTGATCTCTGCAAGTTATATTGAAACCTTTCAATATATTATTCTAATGTTTCATTTTCTTTTACAGTCATTTTAAATATTTCATATTTTATATCCTTGGTTCTACAGTAATCTTGATATTTCATAAGGAAGGCTTGTTTCATTTCATCCCATGAATTTATAGTTCCTCCTCCTAGTCCCATAAACCATCATAAAGATGCTCCTTTCAAGGTGGAAGGAGATAGTTTCATTTTATGAGGTTCAAAGGTGTAGTCATAGCCTCTACATAGGACATCAAACTCGAATAAGAATGCATCAGGGTCCTCTGATATCAATTCATGAAAGGTTGGAAGATTTTGTAGTGGAATGGCTTTCATTGGGGCATTATCAACCAGATCAACTATAGGATATTCCAAAGTAGAAGTTTGGGTTCGTGTTTGATTTGGTTGTGCTATTTGGTCGAAGACATGCCAATATCCTCCAGGGATTTTTTGGTCTGGGTGTTGTATTCGGGGTGGTTGATTATTTGGTCCCTTGGGATATTTAATTATGCTACCTATATCTAGGATTTCAGGTGTTCCTTCTCCTATCAAAATCACATGAGATCCAAGTTCAGGTGGTGGGTTTGTCTCAACAATTCCACTGGTCTCCCCTTCTCTTTCTTTCAAATTACAAGAACCTCCCTCATCTAAAGGACTACAAGGTGGAGTATATGTATTTTGGAAACATTGTTCAGTCCCTCCAATTCCGCTATGGACCTCAGCCTGAGCTGTAGTTGGTGAATTTGTTGCTTGAGGGATTCAGGTGGATCCTTTTCGAAGTCCAACCAAGGCTTGAGATTCATCTTTTCGGATAATTTCATCTATGAAAATGATCATTCCAGGGGGCATCTGGCCCTGGGCTTTTGTAGTTTTTGGTGGGGGTTTCAATTATTCAGGTTCTTTTTTCTTAATCATGCACACTCACACAAATTCAATGCACCTATATAACCTCTATGCATCAGTTGAAGGTAGGTGTTGGCACAAGCATTTTACTTGTTTCCTAAGTAGGTTCTTCCCTTCCATTTTCAATACCTCATCCTCCAGAGACGCAACCTATGCTATCTTTAACATTATCCCCAACAATGACACCAAAAGGTTGGGCTCTAAAGATGTCCTGAAAATAACCTTATTCTGACATTAATTTATCAACAGAAGATTTGTCGTTTCTTTCAAGAATATCAACAAAGTCTATGGAGATAGTTCTAGAGGTTTAAATCGTGTAGATAATTCAGTTAAATAAAATTTGAGTCTATCTAGTTTACTGCAATAATCAAGTCTTCACGCATTCATTAAAAACTCTGAAATGAATAACTCACTTAACAGAATTGTAATTTGATCAATAACACACCATAAATCAAATTATCAATCAATTTACTGAATTCATTTGTCTAAGGAACAATAATTTAATCTTCAAAAACACTTAATGAATCAATCTCTCAATGACTAATTAACCTGTTGGAAAAGAACAATGATCTAGTGCATATTTAAGAAGGAACAACAAATGTGAATTTGATAAAAGGAAAAATGTATCTGAAAATGAAAGGAATTCTCAAACGATAAACTAACAGTAATTGGAAATGGAACAACAATCGACAATCTTCAAATGAAACATCTATCCTCTGTAATTGAACAACGTAACCAATTCATAAAAGAATCAACACACTCATGAATTTATCTTAACTATTGCAAGGAAATTCAAATAAAAAAACTAAAAAAGAATTGATACAATTACAGATGAGACAGTAACTCCATCCGACTGGGCCCACGGTCTTCATAAGGTACTGCTGCTAAAATCTCAGTACACAAAGTTGATCAAAATGCTTAATGATTTCATTAATTCCATAACTGGTAAATCATTTACAATGGACTGCTGTATAGAATTTCAACAATTTAGAGATCTGAATTCTTGGATAAATTTCTTGGGTATCGCTCTATTGCGCATCATCCTCTATATATTACAATGATATGATTAAATTAAGCTATCCTGAGGATCGAGAGATCTTGAGAATTGATTTTACTATTTATGAATATTATAATAAAGATTCAATCTTCCTAAAAACTATTTTGCGCCTAATTTATTCGATCTACAATGGACTATGCATATTCACGATCTTCTTAACTATCTTGGGTTAACAAAAAATGTCCATTTCTACAATAAAATCAAACAATTCAAACCGAAATTCAGAAATTATCTAATATCATTCAATAACATTTCTAAAATACTTTTTAACCATTTTCTTTCCTAATTACTCCTAATTAATAGAAAATTCAATCAAGAATATATCACAAACCATAGAAATAAGGAGGATATTTGTACCTTTTTCTCAACTCAACAGGTAGTTTGGTGTATCAACTTCTCGAGGGCATAAATTTGGCATACAATATCCATTTGGGGCACATGATAGCTCGTTGGAAAGGTATCAATGAGGAGCTTCATTTTACTGGCTCAATAATTCCCTCGATGATCATTGAGGTTCTTGATCATGAAAAAGAGTCATTTAGGACCTCAAAATGGCCCCATAAGTTTAGGAATCGCAAAACTGCTAAAAATAGTAACTTTCCTAAGAACTATCTTGAGCCAGTTGGAACATGTGGGTGGTCACTGATATCCACTTAGATCAATCCTACCTCTTTAGGAAGCAATGGTCTCCATTACATTGATTTCCTGGGGGAGAGGGGAAAGTTTTTGTTGAATCTGAATCTTGGTGAGTTTCTTGCCTTGTTGGAGAAGTTGCAATGTTTAGCTTGTTGAAGGTTGTCATGAACCTATTGTTGGTGGGGTTGAATATTTTCAAACAACCTATTGTATATTGTCTTGGCTGGGAATTGTGTATGAACGCTTGTAGGTGAAGAAACAATATTTTATTTCTCTTCTGCAATCTGATTCTGTTGAATAGAAAGGTCTTGGGCCAAGGAAGCAGTGGTGTCAGTGTCCTTCTTTTCACCTTTTGAACTAATTGTGAAGAGGTTGAATTTTGCAATGTGAGAGATTACCTTGTGGCACTATTTTGGTGGGACAATCATTAGAATTACCTCTTGTAAAAATGACACTATAGGGTTGAGACTCATAAATAGCATGGCGCTTCAACATATATGGTTTCCCCAACAAAACATCACAGACATCCAGTGGGGAAACATCACATAATACCTCATCCTTGAAGGGATAGATGTTGTATGACAATTGACATTGTTGGATGAAACAGAGCTCTTGTCCCTGGTGAAGCCACCCAATGTTGTATGGATATGGGTGTGGTGTTGTCGACAATCCAATTGTTTGACAACCTCTACCGATTTGAGGTTCTTCTGGCTTTCGCTATCAACAATAAAATGCAGTGGTATCCCCTTCACCCACATATGTGAATGAAAAAAGAGCACCCCTCTTCAGGATCTGTTGGTTTTTCTGGTTGAATTTTTTTGGTCGCGACAGTAGCAGTGGGGTGTACGTTGATGATATGTCTTCTACCATTATTTTTTGAATCATATATTGAGTCAGGGTCAGAATCATTTTCTTTGATCTCAACCACCAATGATTTTTTTGAGTGAAATTCATCAGTGTTGTGCCGAGGGATTTTGTGGAAATAACATCACTTTCGAGTTTCCTTCTTTGTCTTTTCGTTTCCCTTATTTTCATGTGGCTTGGATTGGTTTTCTAGAGGCTGGTTGTTAGGACCATATTTACCATACTTTGGTTGTTGTGGATTTTCAAACTTGAACTCCCATTTGTTCTGGTGCCTAAAGTTTTGCTCGATTTGACAACATATCGATAGGCAACTGCCACTGATGCGATATCCAGGAAATCCATTTCAGTTTGGATGTACCTATGAAGAGCCCGACGGTATTTTAGAACTAGATGTCACTCAATATCTTTGATACCTAGCTTGGTGCGCAAGGTATATAAATTATTTAATAACTATTACACTGTTTATCCCCTCTCTTTTCGCAATGTGGTCCATCTCATGTATTGGTCGTCATAATTACCAACAAGGTAATATTGTTCCTTGACCACATCCACAAACAAATAACAAGTGGGCTCAACCCCATATATTCCAAACTCCTCCATGGAAATTTTCTCCCAGTAACTTTCCCACCAATGTTTGACATGGGGGAGAGCCTTAAGGAGTGTGAAGGTAATCTTTTCCCTGTTGGAAAATTTGTGAATAGAGAAATAACCTTCTAGCATATTTAACCATTTTTCTAGGGAATCCGCATCTATTTGACCTTCAAATACATGAATATCAAAATTAACTTGTACCTTGAAAGGAGAGTTTCTTACAAAGTGGCCTCTTTATGAATACTTGCATGATGTTATTGGTAGGCGTTGAAGGATGTGGAAATATTCTCCATCATTTCATCCTTCTGTTGTGTGAGAGCTTGCTCAAGAAAAAGATTAATAGAATCTTACGCTCTGTCATTTTTCTTTTCTTCTTCCGTGGAGGGTTTCTTGGGCGTGTGAGAGTGATTTTCCTCAAGAGAGACTAGCTCAATATCCAACTTGCTATACTCGGACCTTGTCAGGGACATGCATTGAAAAATGATTAAGAGCATCCTACTCTGATACCATTGATCTAGATTATTTTTAGCATGAAATGAGAGTGGATATATAATAAATAAATGTATATAGATATATCATATATCCAATAATATAAAAAAGATATATCATATGTATATAAAAAGAGGCACAAATATACAATAATACACAATTTCTATTAATGAGTGAAATGTACATAATTGTAAAATTATAGAGTGAATGACTTGCTAGAATGGTGGCATCTTATATCTGAGAAGAGATGTGATAGCTACGCTCATTCACAAGAGGATGATTGTTATAATGAGGTTCCAAAGACCTTTTTAACATAAAGAAAATCCAAAACCCTAACCCCGGAAGATGAAAAACCAACAATTTTGTGGACCTCGTTTTGGGTAGTTTGGTGTGTCAACTTCTCGTGGGCATAACTTTGGCATACAATCTATGTTTGGTGCGCACAATATCTCATTGGAAAGGTATCGACGAGGAACTTCATTTTATAGGTGTTGTGTTGGTTTTTTCACTTGGATGAGAAAAAACACAACACTTCCATGTTTAGATAAGCCTACTAAACAAGACAGAATTTTTTGAGTGGGTTACATAAACTAAACACACATGAAAGCAAAGAAATACAACTAAAAACAACTAAGAAATAAATGGTAGAAATATTGAGAAAATTAGAACCATGAAAATCAACAAATGACCAACATATTGCTACCAGTGGATCAATCAATTAGTAGGCAAAACACCGTAGAGAAAGGTAGGGACTTACGAGTCCCCTCTTCCTCCTTGGGATGGCTCTTGAGTTCCCTAATTGATATCTCTTCTCTCCTTACAATGGAATAAATGATGAATGGTGAAGAAAAACAATGCCTATTCCCTCAAGAGGTGAGTGGAATGGCCTATTTCAATGGTGTTTGAAGGCTTCAAAGATAAAAGAGGATTCTCAAAGAAGAATTCTTGCAACATAACAGTACCTTGAAGATCTTATTTGCTTAGCACACCCATGGCTCTTATTTATAGCATCCATTCATGGAAAAATTTAATTGGTTCATAGTGTGAACAAGGGGCCTTTAAGGGAACCCTCTATTCCTTGACCAGCCTCCAAGCTAGATTTCGCTCAGATATGAGTGTCAAATCATGTTGGGGGTCGGACTAGAAGTGGTTGAGGGGTCGACAAGATCCATAAATGCATTGTTCATAGAAGTGCATGGATTTTCTCCTGGAAATTCGTGCATTTTGTGCATAGTGCATGCTCAGGGTTGTGTTGGCCCATGAATACTGTGCATTGTGGATGCGCTTCCTTTGTTGAATTTGTGCACTTTGATTTTTTACCCAATTATATAGTTTTTTTCCTTTTGATGGACTTGGGTGTTATAGGTGGACTAATTGCTACTGGCATTGATGTTTTCCTTCAACCATTGTGTGCAATGTTGTGGACGATTTTTCAGTGACAACAATAGGCTCAATCATTCCTCTAACAATCATTGAGGTTCCCTATCACGAAAAATCATCGTTTAGGCCCTCAAAGTAGCCCCAGAAGTTTAGGAACTGCAAAACTGCTAAAAATAATAAATTTCCACAGAACTTTCTTGAGGCAATTGGAATAGGTGGGTGGCCACCGATATCCACCTGGATAAATACCTCTATGGGGGAAGTAGTTCAACATTTTTTTTTTCTTTCTTGGATCAAGAGGGGTCTTGATCCAAGGGGGGGGTTCACTTGTCTGTAGAGGGAACTTTACCATAATAGAAAATTGGTGACTCCACTGGGGAACAATTTTATTTGTCTTTCCTTGGTATCTTCTTTCCTTTTGAGTCTTTCTTATTACTTGATATTTTTTATTTTGATTCTTATTTATTGAATTCTTCCCTTCCCTCATTTCCATTGGGAAGTTCACTGAGTAAAACACACATATCTTAACGACATTTGTCTTTTCCATCACTTTCAGGACTTCATCCCTCCCCCATAAGGGAGAATAGAGGAATAATCCATGATCATCGTCCCTATTGGCATGCGCACATGGATAGGTTCAATACCCTGGGTTCAAGGTAATTAGTCCAAAAAAACCCTACAGATATTGATTCTTTCGGCATCACCTGCAAACAAGAAAAGTCTCACCTGAGGTATCTTTATGGGGACTACAGGAACCAAGATTTTGCAGTGATGAGGGAAAGAAGGGAGGTGCGCTCTGTTATACTTGCAATATCCTTTAACACACTAGATCCTAGATAATCTGTCCTCGCTACTCAATTATTTATACATATCATTCCATATTCACTCCATTTTGTATTGAATCATACAATTAAGACTAGTGCACATTAATCTATCAACAATAACAGTAAATATAACATTCATCCATAATAAAGGTAGGAAATAACATCACATAGACATGAATTAACACAATACAAGCATCAATAACCATTCAACATCATAATTCGACACAGGGTTACCGTGGTTCACCCCCTCCTGGGATACGTCCACAAAATATTTTCTTCTTTATTATATTTATGGAATTATGTTTGCGCTCTATGCTACAACAGTTGAACAATATACATTCCTCTACTTACATTCATGGATCCTTTACATAGGAAATCCTACAATCACCATAAATACTCAAAATTTCTCTTTTCTTCATCTTCTATCACTTTTCTTCTGCTCCTCTCTTTGTTCTTGCTATTGCTTCTCTCGTTGTACCCTGTCTCCCTACTTTGCCCATGTTTTTCATATTTAGGTCCTATTTTCTCAGGTTTTCTTTCCAACTCATAATGATTTGGCTCCCACTCCTTCTCTACTGGAGACAACTCATTATGAGTTGGATACAACTCATGCTCAACTATTTTTCCTAGATTTTTGTAACACGCGGATACCAATTTGTAACACACCCACTACGGGAATTAATAAATTTTTGATTTTTCCTTCTTTTCCGGAGAAAAAGAATCCATGAATTCCTATGGGGCCTGATGCAAACCCTACCATCCCTTATCCTTACCCATGTGATCATTGGCTATGACCACAGGCCTTACTAGAGAGTTTCTTCTGTCTTTCAGGATTCGAGAAATCACGTTGCATTTGTTCCCCTGCTCTCTGGTCTCTCGAAGTGACAAAATACGAAAGGAACCAATAGCCCGTCACATCTAACAATGCCTTGGATTAAAACCTGGCATTCCACCTTTTGGAGTTTCGCGTACCGGGTTTTCGCGGTAGAAGAGGACGAGGGGTTCATACCCTTCGGTTTTTCAGGTGTCAAAACACCAAAAACCAAATCTACACACGCTAAGCCATATCAGGATTTCACAAGTCAGGAATTTGGGATTGGCATGTACCAGGGACTTTCCTCTAGATATTTCGAGTGCCAAAATACCAAGACATCAAGACTTATCTACGCTATTATTATTTTGGGGTTTTGCAAGTCGGGGTTTCGCGATATGCACAGACAGGAGGTTTCGCACTTAGGTTTCCCGGGAGACGATACTCCCAAGCCTGTATTCATCGCTAAGCTCATTTCAGGGTTTCGCAAGTCAGGACTTCGTAACTGGTGAGTACAAGGGAACTGACCCTTGGGTTTTCTGGGTGCCGAAACACCGAAACATCCAAACTCTAGACACTCTATGCCATTTCAAGGTTTGACAAGTTGGGATTTTAGGACTGGAAAGTACAAAATACTTTCCTTTAGATATCTCGAGTGTTGAAACACTGAAACACCATATCTCATCCGCGCTATTATCATTTCAGGGTTTCGCAAGTTGGGATTTCGCGATATGCGCAGATAGGAGGTCTTGCACTTAGGTTTCCTAGGATCTGACACTCCCAAGCCTGTATTCCTCGCTAAGCTCATCTTGAGGTTTCGCAAGTCGGGACTTCACGACAGGCGAGTACAAGGGAAATGACCCTTGGGTTTCCCTGGTGCTGAAACACTAAAACATCTAAACTCTAGACACACTGTGCCATTTCGGGGTTTCACAAGTCAGGATTTTGGGATTGGTGAGTGAAAAAGACTTTCCTTTAGATATCCCGGGTGTCGAAACACCATATCTCATCCGTGCTATTATCATTTCGGGGTTTCGCAAGTTGGGATTTCATGTCTAGAGAATACAAGGAAACTGACCCTTGGGTTTCCCAGTTGTCAAAACACCAACACACCAAGAATTATCCACGCTAGACCTTTTCAGGGCTTCATACTTCAAGATTTCGTGACTGGCGAGTACAATGGAACTTACCCTTGGATTTCCTGGGTGCCAAAACACCAAAAGATATAAAATTATCCATGCTATACTTATTTCAGGGTTTCGTAAGTTGGGATTTCGCGTCTGGAGAATACAAGGAAACTGACCCTTAGGTTTCCTGGTTGCTGAAACACTGAAACACAAAGACTTATCCACGCTAGAGCTTTTTGGGGTTTCATAATTTGGGATTTCATGACTGGCAAGTACAAGGGAACTTACCCTTGGATTTTCTGGGTACCGAAACACTGAAAGACCAAACTCTAAGGGAACCATTCTTTTTGGTGCAAGGTCTCCAGACTTAGGCCATAAAATCCTTTAGCAGATTCTTGGGTAATTATCACTGGGCTTGGGGACATGATTGAAAGGCCTTATTAACTTATCGAGATATGAACTCTGTGATAGGAGAGAGGTAAGCTTAGATATTTACTTAAATGGTAGTCCTTTCAAGGAACTCACTCCAGCTCTGGAATAGTGAAGGAACTTTCCCAGAAGGAGGTGCCTTCGGGGAAATCCAACCAAGACATCGTGTGAGTCAAGTAAATGGGAAATATCTCCCAAGAACGGACTCGAAATCTTAACTTGTTCAATGTATGTACATACATACATACATACATACATACATACATACATACATACATACATAC
>ML804526.1:68898-113277 GCA_009831015.1 Picea engelmannii | reverse complement strand
ATGTATATATATATATATGTGTGTGTGTGTGTGTGTGTGTGTGTGTGTGTGTGTGTGTGTGTGTGTGAACCGAATATGACCATACAAGTATAAGCACGCATCCGCCTTTTCCGATCAAACACACCAGGAAAACACTTCTATACATAAACCATTCATGAGTGTACAACCATGAGCATGCATTCCAGGAACATTCAATTTGAAATACAGGACATAAATACTTATCAGAAAACACCAGGTGTAATTCAACTACTGAGAGGGGTTCTCATTTCCACCCAACTGTAGGCTCAACAACACCAAATGGATTTACCACTAGCCACCCCCGATCTAGACCACGATGCTTTGAGACTCCGTCTCTTACTTCCCACTCATTGGAAGTCCAGGACAAAGGTTACTCTCCTTCTCCTCTACTCATGACTCACTGTATTTTTCAGAGTTCCTCTAGTTCTCCTCTTGTGATTCTTGTCGCGCGTGTGTGTGTATCTGCATGCTCCACTCTTCCCCCCCCCTTCCACACTTCTTTCCTCCTACGAGGTTGTGTGTGGAACGAAATTCCCTGTTCAATCGTCACGTCTGAGAGCTTCTACAGATGGGTGGTTTTCCCCATCCCCTCATTTACTCCTGAGGAGCCTCCCTGACTACCATCTGGGTGGTTAATTCATTTTGGGGTTTGAGAGTGAGATTTGGTTTTCCCAAGCACATACAAACCAGTACAGTTTTGGTTCGGTGGAAGTTAACATAGCCACTACCAGCCCCTTCCACCACTTATCATTAGCCATCATGGTCTCTTTTCAGCACATCCCCCTCTCATCAGTTATGCAACATATATTCATACGTCATTTACATTCCTCGGACATTTTATACAAAGGTTCGTTAAATCAAACATTCACAATCTTTGAGTTTGTCATAGTTCTTGGCCAGTATAATTATTTTTATAGACTGGGGGAAACAGGGTGTTACAATTCCCTCCCCCTTAAAGGAACATCGTCCTCAATGTTCTATCTATCAATATGACATGTATGTGCAGGGGTAAACAAAATCAGATATGCTTGTTTCATGGCATCCTCCATTTCCCATGTAACCTCATCTGGGCCAAAATGTTTCCACTGCACCTTGACCTGTGCAATGGTTCAGTTCCTAAGTAGGGTTTCCTTTCTATCCAGTATGCATTGAGGTTCTGGTAGGAATTCTCTCTCTGGTTCCACCTGGATCACAGACCATTCAATTATATGATTAGAATCATGTACATATTTCTTCAATAATGAAACATGGAAAACATTATGTGCTTTTACTGTGGGAGGAAGTGTTAGCCTATACGGTACAGGTCCCACTCTATCTAGAACTTCAAAGGGTCCACAATACTGAGGTGCCAACTTGGCACAAGCTCCCATCCTCAGGGAACTCTTCCTAGGTCTAACCTTGAGATATACGTGGTCTCCCGCCTGGAACTCTCTTGGAGTTCTCCTTCTGTCGGCGTAGCTTTTCTATCGGTTCTGAGCGACCTTCAGATTTTGTTTTATCTGAGTCACTTGTTGTTCCATTTCTTTCAACATGTCAGGTCCAATAGTAACTCTATTTATGGGATTACTCCAATTGACTGGAGTGTTGCATGGCCTACCATAGAGGACTTCGAAAGGACTCATCTTCAAGGATTCTTGGTAGTCATTATTGTAGGCGAATTCCACTAGTGGAAGGTAGTCTTCCCACCTCTTGGGTTTATGCATTACATGCATCCTGAGCATGTCTTCTAATATTTGATTCATCCTTTCCATCTGTCCATCGGTTTGAGGGTGATAGGCTATGCTAAATAGTAACTTGGTCTCCAAACTAGCCATTAGTGATTTCCAAAAGTTGGAAGTAAATTTTGTGTCTTAGTCAGACACGATCTCTTTCGGCATACCATGCAGTCTCAATATCTCCTTCATAAATATGTTGGTGATGTTGATTGCCTTAAAAGTTGACTTGATGGGGATAAATGAGTGGACTTGCTTAATTTATCGACCACTACCATGATGGCATCATTCTGTTTGGTCGAGGCTGGTAATCTGGTGATGAAATCCATGGAGATGGTTTCCCATTTCCATTCCAGGATTGGTAGAGGTTGTAATAATCCTGCCGGGTGTTGGTGTTCTACTTTTTACCTATTGGCATTCTATGAATTTGGCTAAGTAATTAGCTATGTATTTCTTCAATCCAGGCCAATAGAATTGTTTTTTGGTGGCAATGATCATCTTCTGGTATCCTGGATGGCCAGTATAGGGTATTTTATGCAGTTCATCCATTCCGAACCTCTTCAAGTCGTCACAATCTGGGATATACAATCTATTTCTGTAAGTGAGCAGACCTCCTTCCATCATCTGGTAGCCTCCATACTTTATCCCTATGGGTTCTTTCTGTAGGTATGAGGTCACAGTCTGGAAGAATGTGTCTGTCTCTTGTGCATTTCTGACTCTTTCCTTGACATCCATTTCACAGGTGCTTACCGCTGTCAGGTGAATTGTTTTCATGCTTCTCCTAAGGGCATCAACCACCCTATTTTCCTTTCCCTTAATATGTTTGATTTCAAAATAAAACTCGTCGAGGAGGGCCATCCACCTAGCTTTTCTAGCATTGAGATTTGGTTGGTTAAACAGATATTGCAATCCACAGTGGTCTTTCATAAGTACAAAATTTCTTCCCAGGAGGTAATGCCTCCACATTTTTAAGGCGTGCACTATGGCAGCCAGCTCTAGATCATGGGTCACATAGTTGACCTCATGCTCATTCAATTTTCGAGATTCATATCAGACTGCACTTCCTCCTTTCATAAGGACTCCTCTGAGCCCTTCCTTACAGGCATATGTGCACATGAGGAAGTCATCTTCGGAATTGATGATCTTAAACACAGGTGCGTGGGTGAGTAGATGTTTCATGGTTTGAAATCTTTCTTCACGTTTTTGTGTCCACGTGAATTTTGCCCCCTTCTTCTGGAGGGTAGTGATTGGACACCCAATCCTGGAGAATCCTTTTATAAATCTCCTATAGTATCTTTCCAAGCCCATAAAGGATCTGATATCCGAAATGTCTTTTAGGGTAGGCCATTCCATGATAGACTTGATCTTATCAGGGTCTACTGCTACCCCTTCTTCAGATAGGACATGACCCAAGTAATGTATTTTCTTCTGGAAAAAGTCACAATTGCTAAATTTGGCATAGAGTTGATGTTCTCTTAGCACTTGAAGCACAATCCTAATGTTTTCCTCATGTTCCTCTCTATTCTTGGAGTAAATTAATATGTCATTAATAAAAACCAACACAAATTTGTCTAGGAATTTGTTGAGCACATTGTTCATCAAGCACATAAAAGTTCATCAAGCACATAAAAGTGGCAGGGGTATTGGTCAATCCGAATGGTACTACCACAAAATCGTAGTGACCATATCTCGTCCTGAAGGAATTTTTTTGGATGTCTTCACCCTTGATTCAGACTTGATGGTACCCAGATCTTAGGTAAATCTTCGAGAAGATAGAGGAACCTCCCACTTGATCGAACAAGTCATCAATCCTGAGTAAGGGATACTTGTTCTTTATGGTTACCTTATTGATTTGTCTATAATCTATGCACAGTCGGAGGGTACCATCTTTCTTTTTCACAAACAGGACTAGTTCTCCCCATGGAGACACACTGGGCCGGATATAGCCTCTATCCATCATTTCTTTCAGTTGTAATTTAAGCTCAACTAGCTCAGGTGTGCTCATCCTGTAGGGTGTCCTAGACACTGGCACCACTCCTGGTGCAAGTTCTATTGAGAATTCAATGTCCCTTCTCAGAGGTAGACCCGGTACCTCTTCTAGAAATACATCTCTGTATTCTCTCAGCATGGGGTGGTCTTCAAAGCTTGGTTTGTCACCTTCAATTGTTTTCAACACCTGTATTGCATATAGTGGACATCCTTTTTTGTAATACTTTCTCATTTGAAGATATGATATTTGTCTCATTGAGACAAATTTTTGGATCCCTTGAAGGGTTATCCTCCTTCCTTCTTCACTTACGCATTCCAAGGTTTTATGGTAATAGTCCAGTTTGGATTTATGGGTGGCTAGCCAGTCCATACCAATCAACATATCATATGATCCCAGGGGTAATATGTTAAGGGTTGCTTGGGCGGGGAATTCGCCCATAATGAATTGGTAGGCTGGTATGACCTCTGCTACCCTTCTTTTGGTGCCAGTGGCTAATTGTACCAACCATGGCCTGGCATTTTTATGTGGTTGTAGTTTACATTTATCAAAAACCTTAGGGGCTATATAACTCAAATTTGAACCAAGGTCAATCAGAATAGACAATAGATGGTTGGTGATCATACCTTCGATTTCCACCACTGAAGCTTGGTGGTCCACTTGGTTATTATCCAAGGATGCATAAATTTGCAGCACACTCCGGGCCATGTCATTGACGGTGGTAGCTTCTTAAACATTGTAAATTCTTTGGCTGTTTTGTTGTTGGTTCGGGCAGTCCCTCAGTAGATTTTCTTCTCCGCAACCCCAACATTTCAAAGGTTCTCTCTTTGGGTTATCAGTCTTTACTAGGGCAGATCCAGAAAGTTTATTTCTACTCAAGGAGGGAAAGTTCTGCTGGTGTACACTTCAGGCTGGGAAGCTCATCCTTGAGTTCTTTTTATAGTCCTTAAATCCTAGGGATTTAAACCCCCTTTTCTAGAATCCTGAACTATTATTTTGCTTCTAGCCTTCGCAAGGTCCTATCCGGTGCCCAAGCTGTTCATAACAATATCTTGCCTTTCGGATAGTACCTTCTAGGGTCTTTGGTTCGTCAAATTAAATCCTGTTCTGATAGTCCTTAGGTAGTCCACTGATGAATCGTTTCACCTTTGTCTTTTCTACTTTTATGTAGGTTATTATTAGCGTCGGAGGTCACTCCTGGATTTCTTGTAGGAGCAGAGCCCGACACCCATTAGTTTAATTTCACAATTTGTTTATAGAGGGTTGATCAAATGGAGATAAAGACTCAAGGAGATATCATTCTAACTCAGGGACTGTCTCTGGTACGTAAAGAACAAAGGAGGTCTGGAATCCTAACATCAGCCAGTGAGTTGATTTAAAGGAGAGTAGGTGGAAGACTTAGGGGAAAATGAACAAATAGCTCTGGGCAACAGGCTTCCAGCAGTTTGCAGAAGAAAGACTCTGAATGCAAGATCTGCTTGGTTCAGGGTCTCAATAAACTGAAGGGGACTTGACTGGATCCTCCAATTCCAAGTCACTCAGCGTTGGGAAAATCATAAGAACTGATTAGAGACTCCGTAACTATTACAGTGATCCATTGCAACATCATCCTATAACAGCTACAACTCGACTGGATCCTCCAGTTCCGAGATGCTATAACATAGTGTAAACAAAGACATGAAAGAAACTGGCATTCATAAGGCAAGAAGTATCAAAAGTTCATACATAACCAGAGCAACAATGCTTCATTAAAACTTTACAACCGGGAGCTCAGCTCAACCATCGATACCTACAAAAATGGAAAAAATGCCTACATATACTTGGGACTAACTCCGGCCCCCAAGGTGTGATCATATCATGAATTCAATGCTTAACGTTGAGGAGATTCTCTATCAGGATGGGTTGTCAGTCTGCCTCCATCAAATCTTCCCTCTGTTCCCCTATCATGCGCCTCTTTAATTCAGCATGGCTCGAGCTAGGGGGTAGCTGAGCCCTTTGAATATTGAATTGGCATGTGCAGGCTTCTCTGATGAGTTGGAGACTCGGCGCAGCTTTCCCTGAAGAGAACTGGTACAAGGGACCCTCCTGTGTCTATTTCAGCCGGGATCTCCATACTTTGCAATAAATGGGTGACATGAGGCTTCACCTACCCTCTTTCTCCTTTTAAGTTGAGTCGAAGCGGCTCTTTGGATCCCCGAGTGAAATTCTTGATGAAACCCCGACCTAGCCCACAAGTCTCTTCTCCTTTCCTTAGGATCTCCTAAACTTCACCGAGACCTTTTCCTGACTCTGTATTGGGTTTCGGGGTTTCACATTCCCCGTTGTCAAGATTTCTTGACCTTTCAAATTCCCGATCACCGATTCTCCGATGAGCGCGTGCATGGATTAGCCCTCCTGGCTATACTATGGTCCATACAACCACCTCTTATATGACCTGAGCCGAACCTCTGTCGAGATTTCAGTGTTTTCAATGTCTCGATACACAAGTGCCCGGGAGTCACGATTCTCCGATTGCCGATGCGCCTTCCATGCCAGCCCTCCGACTAGGCCCTGGTCCAAGTGACTACTACCATATGCCCTCAACCAAACTTTCCATCGGGGTTTCACGGTTTGCGATGTCAACGAGCACACATCCTCCAGACTCACGATTCCCCGAAACCCTATGGCTCATGGTCGTTGACACGTCAACAGTCCATTTCCCGTTGTGAAATCCTGCCACATATCTTCCACTTGCGGTCCCACATGCTATCCAGTCGGGAAATCGCAGATCGCGATTCCTACATGCAAAAGTTTCTTGTCTTCGGGAACTCCGATTCTCCGATGAACTGAAACCTGTCTTTCCTCCTCTGCACACTAGGGATTAACCCCGACGCAACTTCACGAGATCTAACGACTGATGGGGTTTCATTGATCTCCTATGTAAGATTATGACCGTCGATTTGCTTTGAGGATGGTTCTCGACTGCTGAAGACAAAACTTTGCCCGCTCGCTTGCTTGACTTGCTGCTACAAAAATGGGACTCTCTCGAGATATGCTCAGGTTCTCCCCGAGCAAACTGCAGACCTGAGTACGCCTAATCCCGAGACAAGAAATATCGCTAACAGTTACATAACTTAGCAACTCAAGGAATCTGTTGACATATTCCTCTATGGTGAGTTACCCCAGCTTGAGTTCATAGAATTCTTTAGTCTTTTCGTTGAAATATTTTTCTGACATATACTTTTTCCTGAAGTATTTCTCAAACCATTCCCAAGACAGGTCTTCTTCATGAATCCCTTTTACATTCTTAAGTTCTTCCCATCAAATGGAAGCCTTTCCATTTAGGTTGAAGGTGGCTACTCGGGCCTTCAAGTTTTCTGATAAGTCATGGACTTTGAAATACTTCTTTAGTCCAAGCAGCCATGCCTCTGCTTCCTCTCCCTTCTTTATTTCACCGTCGAAGGAGGGTGGTTTGGCCTTCTTGAACTCTTCAAGATTATGACTCTTGGAAAGTTTTCACTTCTTTCAATTTCTTCGGGAATGAGAACTAGTTCGGCTACTAGAAGATCCCTCCGAGTCACCAGCTTCCTTCCCAGAAGAATCGTCTAGCGCTTGTCCCTTATCTATGGGGTGAACCTTTCTCGAGGTGCTCCTCTCAGCATGGCCACTGACATGACCATTTTTTTGTGTCTCAAGTTCATGTTGCAATTTCCTTTGTATGTCAGATAAGATCTGCAGTAAAACTGCATTAATTTCCATTTGCTTCTCTTGCTCTTTTATCATCCTTTTGTTGTCAACCTTGCATCTTTGTAATTCGACCATGAGGCTCCTCATAGTATCAGCTAGATCTGGAGGGGTCCCTACCGCCCTCCTTTCATCAAAATATTCATCTCTATTGTGGGAGCCCTCCCCCACTTCATGGTGAGTCACCATTCTATACATCTCAAATTTCCCACGGTTGATCGTCCTCTTGTGTGCAAAAGAAACATGCTTGTTGTTAGTCAATATTTATATTCATTCATAACCCATGCAATATTCATATTTTTCACATGCATACACACAATAGGGTTTTTTTTTCATTCTTAACTTTGAATTTTGATTAAGGGGGTTAAGATAGAGGGTTACTCCTGTTAAGAGTGCTTCGAATGGAGTATTTGCGCAACCTGTTCATGAGACCAAGTAGGCCAAGTGTCGTAACCATGCTCTGATACCAATTTGTAACACACTGATACCAATTTGTAACACACCCACTAAAAGAATTAATAAATTTTGGTTTTTTCCTTCTTTTCCCGAGAAATAGAATCCCCGAATTCCTATGGGGCCTGATGTAGACCCTACCATCCCTTATCCTTACCCATGTGATCGTTGTCTATGACCATGGGCCTTACCAGAGAGGTGCTTCTAGCTTTCACGATTCAGGAAATCATGATGCATGTGTTCCCCTGCTCTCTGGTCTCTCAAAGTGTCGAAATCTGAAAGGAGCCAATAGTTCATCACATCTAACAATGCCTCGAATTAAAACCTGGCATTCAACCTTTCGGAGTTTCACGTACCATGTTTTCATAGTAGAAGAGGATGAAGGGTTCATACCCTTCGGTTTTCCCGATGCTGAAACACTGAAAACCAAATCTACATGCGCTAACCCATATCGAGATTTCACAAGTCGGGAATTCAGGACTGGCGTGTACCAGGGACTTGCCTCTAGATATTTCAAGTGCCGAAATACTAAAACATCAAGACTTATTCGCGCTATTATTATTTCGAGGTTTCGCAAGTCAGGGTTTCACGATATGCACAGACAAGAGGTCTCGCACTTAGGTTTCCTGGGAGCCGAAAATCCCAAGCTTGTATTCATTGCTAAGCTCATTTTGGGGTTTTACAAGTCGGGACTTCATGATTAGCGAGTATAAGGGAACTGACCCTTGGGTTTACCGAGTGCCGAAACACTGAAACATCCAAACTCTAGACACGCTATGCCATTTCAGGGTTTCGTAAGTCAGGATTTCGGGACTGACAAGTACAAAAGACTTTCCTTTAGATATCCCAGGTACTAAAACACCGAAACACCATATCTCATCTGTGCTATTATCATTTCGGGGTTTTGCAAGTCAGGATTTCATGATATGTGCAGACAAGAGGTCTCGCACTTAGGTTTCCTGGGAGCTGACACTCCCAAGCTTGTATTCATCAGTAAGCTCATTTTGGGGTTTTGCAAGTCGGGACTTTGTGACTGGCGAGTACAAAGGAGCTGACCCTTGGGATTCCCGGGTGCTGAAACACCGAAACATACAAACTCTAGACACGCTATGCCATTTTGGGGTTTCGCAAGTCGGGCTTTCAGGACTGGCAAGTAAAAAAGACTTGCCTTTAGATATCCCGGGTGCTGAAACACCGAAACACCATATCTCATCCATGCTGTTATCATTTCAGGTTTTTGCAAGTTGGGATTTTTCATCTGGCGAATACAAGGAAACTGACCCTTGGGTTTCCTAGTTGCCAAAACACCGACACACCAAGACTTATCCATGTTATACCTTTTCGGGGTTTCATACTTCGGGATTTCTTGACTGGAAAATACAAGGGAACTTACCCTTGGATTTCCTGGGTGTCGAAACAACGAAAGATCAAAACTTATCCATGCTATACTTATTTCAAGGTTTCACAAGTCAGGATTCCGCGTCTAGTGAATACAAGGAAGCTAACCCTTAGGTTTCCCGGTTGTTGAAACACCAAGACTTATCCATTCTAGACCCTTTCGGGGTTTCATACTTCGAGATTTCGCAACTAGCGAGTACAAGGGAAGTTACCCTTGGATTTCTTGGGTGTCAAAACACCGAAAGACCAAACTCTGAGGGATCCATTCTTTCTGGTGCAAGGTCTCCAGACTTAGGCCATAAAATCCTTTAGTGGATTCTTGGGTAATTATCATTGGGCTTGGGGACATGACTGAAAGGCCTTATTAACTTATCGATCTATGAACTCTGTGACAGGGGCGAGGCACGCTTAGATATTTACTTGAAAGGTAGTCCTTTCAAGGAACTCACTCTGGCTCTGGAATAGTGAGGGAACTTTCCCAGAAGGAGGTGACTTTAGGGAAATCCAACCAAGACATCATGTGAGTCAAGTAAATGGGACAGATCTCTCGAGAATGGACTCATAATTTTAACTTGTTCAATGTATATATACATATATATATATGTGTGAACCGAATATGGCCATACAAGTATAACCATGCATCCACCTTTTCCGATCAAACACACTAGGTAAACACTTCTATACAGAAACCATTCATGAGTGTACAACCATGAGCATGCATTCCAGGAACATTCAATCTAAAATACAAGACATAAATACTTATCAAAAAACACCAGGTGTAATGCAATTGCTAAGAAGGGTGCTCGTTTCCACCCAACCGTAGGCTCAGCGACTCCAAATGGATTTACCACTAGCCACCCTCGAGCTAGAGCACGATCCTTTGAGACTCAGTCTCTTACTTCCCGCTCATCAGAAGTTCAGGACGAAGGTTACTCTCCTTATCCTCTGCTCATGACTCACTATATTTTTTGGAGTTCCTCTAATTCTCCTCCTGCGATTCTTATCGCGCGCGTGTGTGTGTATCTGTATGCTCCACTCTTCATCCCCATTCCACACTTCTTTCCTCCTACGAGGTTTCATGTGGCACAAAATTCCATGTTTGATGGTTAGGTCTGAGAGCTTCTACGGATGGGAGGTTCACCCCATCCCCTCATTTACTCCTGAGGAGCCTCCCCACCTACCATTCGGGTGGTTAATTCATTTCAGGGTCTGAGAGTGAGCTTTGGTTTTCTCAAGTACATACAAACTAGTATGGTTTTGGTTTGGTGGAAGTTAACACAGCCACTCCTGACCCCTTTGATCACCTCTCATCAGCCATCGTGGTCTCTTTTCAGCACATCCCCCTCTCAGCATTTATGCAACATACATTCATACATCATTTACATTCCTCGGACCTTTTATACAAAGGTCCGTTAAATCAAACATTCACAATCTTTGAGTTTTCCATAGTTCTTGGCCAGTATAGTTATTTTTACAGACTGGGGCAAACAGGGTGTTACAATTTTTCATTAGGTGTTTCTTCCTGTCCCCCATCTTATTCTATTTCCTCTCTCTTCTTTCTTGATCTTCTTGATCTTGTGCCTTCTCTTTGTTCCTTGTTTCTTCTTGTTGCTCTCTATCTAACTTGCCTACCCAAAATTCCCCCAACACTCACATGTGGCTCATCCCGAGACACTTGGGCCTACTCTTTCATGTTCTTCCATGCCTCAATGAATTTTTGAAGGCTCTCCTTCATTGTCTATACTGTTGCTCTGATTTTAGCTTCCTTGTTCACAATTTCCTTCATTGGTTGCACTGTCAAACTATTTAATTTGGCCTCAGTGTCATGTGCTGCTAATGTCATGCTACTTTGTATGGTAGCTAGTTCCTCTAGTACCCCGAGTGCCTCATCTTGTCGCAGTCACAACTCTTGTGTAATCTTCCACTTTTCTTCTTTCATTTGTTCCACTCCAAGATGTAGTTTCCTATTAGCTAGTTGTGTTGTCATTCTTTCGGTTGGTGGGAGAGTATTTGCGAGCTCTGTGGCTTGTATGTCTTGTTCCTGCACAACCCTTATTTTCTCATCTAGTGCTTGTATCTTTGGGGTGTTCTTCATCTCTTTCCACATGCATGTCCCTTTGTCGCATATATTTATACACTCTTGTTCCAAGATTTTAATCTTTTCCACCACTATCTACATAGTCCTTTCCCTTTGCACTCTTTCTTCCGGTGGTGTCCCTAGTGTTGCATTCACTTCCAATTCTGTGATATTATTTATAAGTCCCTTGGTAGCCTCACTAATATTCCCTACTTGTTCTTCTGCCATGGCCTCTACAACTATTCGTACTCATGGGACCTCCTTGTATAGTTTTTGGCTATCTTCATGAAAGTTTTGTGTTATTTGTTTAGCTTCTTCCTTCTCCTTCAAGGATTTGACAACCTTTGTTTCATCCTTGGCTTTTTCTTTTGAGGCTTTCTCATCCTTTCCTTCCACGTTCCTCCTTTCTATGTTGGCTTTCTCTACCTGTACTTCTTCTTCTCTCTTCCCCTTTTCTAAGAGTTCCACTCATTTTTCTGTTGCGCATTTTTCCTATACCATAGTGGTGTATTGTATTTGTAGTTCCACCTTCTCTGCTTCTTATTTTTCCAACTAGTTGGCTATAATATTTACCCAACATCAGATTTCCTATGTGATCCCTGTGTGAAGGTCTTGTAATACTTCCATTGCATATAGGAGATGACAAGGTCCACATGAATTAGTTCTTTCATCTACTCTTATACTTTGGGGTTTGGTAACTCGATTGTCTATACTATATGTTTGAGTACTCTATGCTCTGATTCCCCCCTCCTCGTTATGCCTTGTTGGGTTGTGCCTACTCCTAGAAATTGTGCCAATCAAAATGGCTCTAGTAACTATTGTAGCCTCGATCATGTCTCCTACACCTTCATTTGAAGTTCTTCTCATTTCCTTGTCGGCTCTTCAAGGACTTCTCCTGCGACATCACTAATTTGGTCCATGTCATCGTCTTTATCCTCTTGGGTCACATTGTAACATTATAAGAGTGTATAAACCATCATGGAGATGTCATGTGCATTTCATATGGATATTACTTCCATTGCTTCTTCTTCAGTGAATATTTTCTGGGGCCGACTCACTATGAAAGGTAAATGTTACCTGGAATCATTGATTTATATACTCCCATTCTATTGTATCTTTGCACATCTCCATTTCTAAGTACTATCTCTTTGGAATGGTATCCATATTTATAAACCTGTGTGTCCATTCTTTCCTTCGAATCAATTCCCACACTTTTTCACACTGTGTAACATGATCTATTTGGTTTCCTTCCCCGACATAATTTTGTGTCATATCTCCCTCCTCAATATTGAATCTTATTTGGATTAGTCTCCTACACTGCTACTAATATTCTATGGTTCCTTTGTGTGTCACCCACCATCTTGGAGGGGTAGATTTCAATACAACATACATTTCTGGTAGCCTCTATCACTCCGGTACATGAGCCTCAAATGTTTGTACAAATGTTGTTATATATGTCACCCCATCATAATTAGGTGGGTAGCACAACTATATTCCAATCCAAGGTATTGATTTGGTCATGTGTGCACATCATCATGTTGATACTTCATGCATCCTCTGCTGTCATTTTTACAGACCTTCTTCTAATTCTGATGTACACAAACTAATGCTTCACCAAGTGAGTTCTCCATCTATGGTGGGGTTTGTTGGATTACTGAGAGGGGGGGTGAATTAGTAATAGAGCAATGTAATCCTTTTTCTCCATAAATACAAGTGTTATATCAATGTAGCATTATCATCCAATAGTTACAGAGTAAATAAACAATGAAAAAATGAGAAATCACACACATACATAGTACACCAATGTTTTTACGTGGAAACCCAAAGTGGGAGAAAACCACATAATGATTTTTCTTATATGTCTTGAAGAATTACATTAATTGGAAGCACCAACTTCCTTTGTTTTCTAGTTGCAATTGGAAGGAGGATCCAACCCCTTAGTTTCTCAGGCTACAACCTGAGGGAATATCCAACTCCTCAATTATCTAGCTACAACTAGAAGGAGGCTACAACCCCTTATGTTCTCTAGATATAACCAGAAGGTGGCTTGTTATAACCCTAAATTGCACCACAGATGCTTACCTGGCATCAGGCCAACTCATATCCCTTCCTTGCCAAAGCCATGTTGAACAAACTCTTCAAAATCCTCTTAAATTAAGTAACCCATGCCCTAACCCATTACTGGGCGCATTGGAACGCTGGAAGGCCTACTACTGCATGCGTTGGAATGCTGGCAAGCCTATTACAGCCCGCGTTTACCTAACAAAAGCACAAAAAAAGGAAAGTTTTCGATGGGACAAAAGATATGGGTCAGTTAACTAAAACTCCCAGCCATGCATGGCCGAGAGTTCATCCAAAACCCTAGCTCCTTCTAGCCTATAAAAGAAGGGGTAGGGGTACTATTTGGAGGAGGAAAATCATAGCAAAGAAACTCTGCCCAATTTCCGAATCCATTTGTCCCAACCCTTTAGCCTTTCCTCAAGCTTAAGGAGAATTCAAGAAAAGCAGTTGGAGGACAAAGAAGAGGAGGAGCCCAAGATCAGGATCAAGGAATAGTGGTCCGTATCTATCATTATTGTAAGTTGATTCATCTTGAGATTAATAAAAAGATACTTTTCCCGTCCCAATGCATGAGTTTTATATGCTTTATTCGATTTATGCTTAATCTCTAACCCCCAAGTAGAAGAATAGCATGCATGCGTAGTGTTTTTGTCTTGATTGCAGGATTGTCTTTGGAAGGAGCAACACAAGCAAGAGGACAAAAGCGCAACAGAGGATCTACACCAAACATCAGTAAAAAGGTTAGTAGGTATTTTCCATGCTTGTGTGTGAAAAAGGGGTTTTAGTTTTGGGGTGATAGGTAAAACGTGATTTCTTTAGGTTCATGATCTGCATGCAAGTTTAGCCCTAGCTTGTTAGTCCGTAGGGTATTATTTCCCAACAAAATAATTGGCGACTCCACTAGGGAAGATACTCTTAGGGTTTCCAGATTTAAGTGAGGTTTTTGGGTAGTTTAAAAGAATAGATTTTCTGTTTCTTTGTTTGTTTTCTTTCTGTTAGGTCAGAGCTAGCAGGGAACCTGGTTCTTAATACCAGTTTTTCCTTGACTGTTGCTTGACATTTATTATTGGGACACACAGAGGTACACGCGACCTACAGAAGGCCTGCACGCATGTAACCCGCACCCTAACCTTCTACAACCCACGTTTGAACGCTTGTTGTAGAGGTTTCAATAGCGTGTAGGAATCAGAGAGATTAAGAGGCAGTCTCCTCTGCCCTATTAGAATTTTACATTCTCAGGGGGATTTCTGGATCCTGTCTGAGTCTTGTTGGTTCACTGTCTTGTTTCAGTTAGCTTTATTGTGTGTGTTTTCTTTTTGCAATTATTTTTTCTTTTTTGTTGAAGAAGAAGCATCCAAGCCTCTAGGAGACCCTGGTTGTCAATACCGGAGGCCTCTTCCAGGTCTGGCCTGCCTGTGTTCATTTTGGTCTTAGCATTTATACATACCCGCGACCTGTTCAAGTTCTACCCATGGGTACCTGCATGCTGTTATAGCTCACCACGTGTTTGCACTCGTGTTGTTTCAGTGACAGTTGCGGGCTTGACTGGTTGCTTTTCAGCCTGGGTGGGGCAGTCATCCACTCCTGTGGTGAGAAGTGTTCCTCTCAGGGGTTTGAGTCTAGGGATACACAGTCAGTATGTTAGGGCCTCTTACCTTTATCCTTTTGTTTCTTAGTTGATTGTTGATAGAAAAGATAAAAGGAAAAAAATTTTGTTTTATGGTTTTTAGACAAGCATAAGAGTCGGTGCTTTCTTGATTGCCATTTGTGCGTCTTGGCTCTGGTTCTTTGTGATCTGTGCTTTAAGCCAGAATTTTATTTTGTTTTCTTGGTTTTGTGCTTGTCATCATTTTCCCTTTGTTGCTTCATTTAGCACTGAAATAAAAAAAATTCATCTCTTTTTCATTTACTTCTTTGTTTGAAGATTGTGTTGCTGCATCAGTAGCTAGGAAGAAGTATTTTTTCATAAGTTTTTGCAGTGCATTTAGAGCATAAGTAGCTCGCAGATTGAGTGAAATTCATTTATGTTTGCTGCATGAAATCTTAGGAAAGTTGAAAAGAAAAAGAAGTCTTTCTTAGTGAAAAGTTGTTGGTTTTTGCATTTTTTGTAAAAGTTTTTGTTTCGAAGCATTTCTTGTTCATTTTGCTTTGAGTCTTTACACATCATCAATTTCACCTTCATACCTTGTGACGTAAAAAATCCCATTAAAAGAAACGCTAATTAAAATCTATTAGACTTTTTGTTTGTAGGGTTCATACACTAGCTCAGGACTAGGGCCTTTGAATAGGTTGGAGAGTAAATTCTCCAGGGCCACTCAAACCAAACATTGGAGTCTGTCATAAGGAGTGTAGAAGTCTAGTTACGTAAAGTTATCCAGGACCCCCCTCTAACACAGGGGTTAAACACGAGGTCACGTAAGGAAAGGTAGCGGACATAACCCCTCCAAAGCCGGACCGAGCGTAGTGGAGAACACATATCGAGGATTTTTTGAGGGATTCCGTCATTTGCATTTTCCACGGGGCTTCATGGGTCTCGAATCTGTTCGAGGTCCTCAGTTGTCTTCCAGACCATTTACTCTCGATACCCTTGACAGGTTTTGAGCTTGATACCCTGCTCATTGTGGTCTACCCGACTATCGACTGTACCCGCCTGGTGACTGTTCGCGTGCTAGAAAACTAGTTGCCAATATTTTCTAGGGACATACACAGGTGATTGCGGGGGTATACCGCGGTACCTAGGATAGACATCGGGACACACTTTGTAGAGTATACCTGGAGGGTGCTTCCATTTTCGAGTTGCACTTGCACCGGTAGGTTGCTCTAGTGTTGGTTGTTGTAACTGTTCTTCCAACTAGTTAGTGCTTGCTTGATTTATCTCTTAGGGGCTTATTTTTAGTGTGTGTTACTGTTTGATCGGGTAGAATACCTTATCATGTCATGGATCTTCTCACACCATGGAGGATTCAGGGCTCCGCTGGTCACGAAGGCTTCTGGGCCTGCTGTCGGTTATACTGGAGCCACCCCCGCCACCACTGAGGTGGAGGCTAGACCAACAAGGGTATTTCGAAGCAATCGGGTTCCAAACCATTGAGCCTGAACAAATCCTGGAGGAATCAATCACCAATATTGGTTCGATTGAAACCCCAAACACTGATACTTGGATGCAATTTATTGTGCCAATTTAATTTTACGAAAGCCTGTCAGTGCCTCACACAGCTATGGCAACAAACGCTGTTACTTCTTCTGGGAATTCTTCCATTCCCATCACCATTGCTACCACAGGAGAAGCATCTCCTAACTTGTTGTCATCGGTGTGAGCCACTACGGTCTCGACCGCAACTACGTCACACAGTGGACCGTCCCCATCTATCGCGGTGGCCACACCTCCCTTCACATCTAGTGTGACAGGCCCTCCGTTTTCATACGGTATGCCTAGTTTGGGTACAAGTCCTGCACTCACTTACTCTACTTTACAGACTTTGGGTCTGGGTGCAGGGAGCTCTAACACTCCTTTGCAAGGTCAACTTGGGGGCATTCATGTCCCTTTCAATGCTTTTCCTTACACTGGAGGTCCTATCTCTCATTTGTCCCCTTCGCTTGGTGGTCCGCATCAGCAGTCCGTCGGGTAGCCTGCACACACGAGTTCATTTGGAGCCGGGAGTCAAGGAACACCTGCGCAAACTTTTCCGGTAGGTTCATCACCATTTGTTTGGAACGGGACGTTTAGTAACAACACTTTCTCATCTACTTCTTTCCCATCTGTGGGCACACCCATTTTTGGACAGTCAACTCTGGCGCAGGGTATTATTCCTGCGTCGGGGGCACATATACCAGGACCTTGGAACTTAGGACAAGGATCCGTTCCTTCCTCTGGAATGTCGTTCTGGGGTAATTCTTTCCACAGTAAATGGAACCCCGGACAAACCTCTACGCCTCTCCCAGCAGAACCAACATGGGGGAATCCTTCCCAAAGTCCGTCAAACATGATGAATGCCCAACATCCTATGTCCTTCATGGGGAATCAGTCGATGATGTCTCCACAGATGAAAAATCCTTACGCTGGTCAGGGCCATGGTTTCTACCAGAATCCGAGCCAGCAGCCAAACTTTTCCTGGAAACCTGGTGCCAGTCAAACTCCAGGACCCTTTTTCCCAGGCTATCAGCAGCAACCCAAACTACCATTCCTGGCAACGTTACACTTGCCAGATTTGACATGGTTGTTAAATGATCCTATCTGTCACGATCTGCATTGGCCTCCTATTCCAAAAAAGTTGTCGTTGGACATTCCAAAGTTTGAGGCTAATTGAGGCTAAGCCTAACGTGACTACTTTCCATCTTTGGTGTTCATATAACTCACTAAAAGATGACTCCGTCCAGTTGCGATTGTTTCAACACACTCTTATCGGGAGTGCTGGGAAATGGTACATAGAGCTTGATCGCTCACGATATTCTTCTTTTGGCAAACTGGTGATGGCCTTCCTAAACTATTTCCAGTTACCTATGAGATATGACGTTAGCACAGAGTTGCTAGCCAATTTCGAACAGACGACAACAGATCATATCTCGGATCATATCCAGGAGTGGAGACGCCGAAAGAGTATAATCAAAGTACCAGTCCCACTAGCATTCTTGCTTGAGTGGTTCCTTAAGTCTTTAGTATCACAATTATCCAAAGATGTCGCAACGTCTGGGGTTTTCTCTGAGGAAGATGCCATCATGAGGGCTCAACAGTTTGAGCTTATCTATTCTCAGTCTGGTTTATTATACAACATCCTGCCGGATGCTCCACGATCAATACTGGATAAAAATAGACAGAGAGCCGGACCACATGCCGATGGTATTGTTGGTTCAGTACAAACTAAGCCCACTGAGCAATTGACAAATAAATTGCAATAGTTATCTATCCAACACTCAATGGCCAGCCAGACTACTGCTTTGGCTGCTCCTCCTACCCAAACATCGGAAGTACACTCCATGCAGATGACTAACCTGAAGGCCAACCAGTAGCCTGAAGGGAAGAAAAAACAACGCAAGAAGGGTAAGGGGGATAAACAACCCACTGATAATGCTGGCAAGGGCACCACGGAAAAGCGGAAGGCGAGGTATCCATGCAACTTGTGCGTGGAAGACCACCCGACCCATCTATGTCCTCAACTTGCAGAGGCCCAGAAGTTTGTCACACAGCAACAACAAGCCATGTTGACTAATCCCTTTCAGCATGGGAAAAATTTAACTCAAGCCTCTACAAGTGCCGAAGGGGGCAGCCAAGAAACCTGCCCTCCTCCCAACAATTCCTCATCCACGAACGTATACATGGTTAGGGGTGATGCTTTAATCATGACTAGAGTGCACGACTATAGTAAACCAAGCGCCTTTGCGAAGGGAAAAGAAGCCGAAATCCCATCTCTTCCTCTACAGATTGAGAAGAAATTGGGAGAAACGATGACACACATTCCGAAAGGTGCATTTAAGAAAGCTTCTCACAATCCAAACATAAGGGCCTCCCAGAATTACTCTGTGGTGGAAGATTTATCCCAAACCCCTTGTGCTATGTCTGCTTTGGAGGTCCTCCAAAGTTGCCCTACTCAGAGGAAAGCCTTGTTGACTGCTTTAGGCTCTACTGAGACTTGTAACCCGGGTACCATCATGTTATATACGACTGACTTGAAACCTCGTCTGCCTTACCACGTGGCGTTTCATATAGTAGTGGCTCATCCCATGAAAACTTTTACACGCAATATCTTTCACACGGTGGTCGACGAGGGCGCTTCGACTTGCGTTATGTCGTTAGCATGCTGGAAAGCTATTGGTCAGCCCGAGTTGTCTCCATCACCTACTCTCCTCACTACGTTTGATGGTCATTCTTTCCAACCACATGGCATCATTCCTTCTTTCCCTGTGCAGTTAAGAGGAAAGACCATGTGCGTTGAAGTAGAGGTAGTCGATGCCCCCATCGACTATAATATCTTGTTAGGTCGTAGTTGGACTTATGCTATGCAAGCAGTGGTTGCTACAGTTTTCCGCGTCTTATTGTTTCCACATGAAGGTTGGATAGTGACCATTGATCAATTGTCCTTCTCTAGGCCTGACCCTGCTTTGGGGGCATCCACGGTTCCCATGATAGATAATCCTCAAGCCGGTGTCGTTAACGTAGGAGTTGGTTTGTGCCCATCTTTGATGGGTACCTTCGATTACCCACCTCCTCATGGCGATGCCAAGTTTATATCGACTCACCACAAGGCTGAGATTTTTCACGTTTCATCATTCTGCATGACTTACTTTGAGGATCCATGGATTCTTCCTTCCCCATCAGCCACGATGGATGAGACGGGGCACTCCGGTATGTCCATGCCCTTGTTGTCCACTGAAGTAGCGTACTCTTTAGTTCAGCAAGCTTCAGCTACTCCTGATCCAACTCCCGCACAAGAGTTGGATCCACTTCTAGAGCCTATCTGGGCTCAGGGTTCTCTTGCTACCATCGATTCGTTAGACTTAGTCTTGCCTTTTGACGAAGCTGTAATCGAAGCAATGACTAGTCCAGACAAACCTTGGGAAGATCTTCATCATATATCATATTTCCTCCCAGAGTTACACCGAATCGAGGCAGGAGAATTCACTATCACCATGACAGGAGATCAGCCGTGTCCTATTAACCTCTTAGCTACACAGGAAATTTACGCTGAGGGCAATATGGCGACTATCGCTGCAACTATACCTATCAATATATCCCGAAACCCTGGCGTCGTGGAGAATGTCTTCATTGGAGCGGATTTATCCCCCAAAGAGATTCATATTTACATGGATCTTTTCAAAGAGTTCTGTGATGTTTTTTCCTGGTCTTATGAGGAAATGCCAGGCATCTATCCGAAAATAGTTGAACATGAAATCACAACGTATCCTGATGCTAAGCCTGTTTGACAAAAAATTCGTCCAGTTAATCCTAGGAAAGCAGCAGCCATTAAGACTGAGGTTGAGAAATTGATCAAGGTAGGGTTCATATACCCTATTCATTTGACTCAATGGGTGTCAAACCCCATGCCAGTCAATAAAAAACAAGGCACAATTCGCGTATGTACCGATTTCCATGATTTGAACAAGGCATGTCCAAAAGATAATTATCCAACCCCATTCATCGACCAGATCATTGATGAGTGCGCCGGTTGTGAAGCCTTTTTGTTCATGGATGGTTTTTCGGGCTATAATAAAATTCAAATCAAACCTGAGGACCAACACAAAACGACATTCATTTGTCCGTGGGGTACGTTCACCTATCGAAAGATGCCTTTTGGCCTCAAGAACGCTGGAGCCACTTTCCAGTGGGCCATGTCTTTTGCGTTTCACAACCTCAAACATATAGTCGAGGCCTATCTCGATGATTTAGCATCACTCTCTCGCAAGTGAAAGGATCATCCTATGCACCTCTGACTAATCTTTGAATGCTGTCGCTACTTCAGGATTCACTTGAATCCCAACAAGTGCAACTTTTGCATCACGTCAGGACGTTTGTTAGGTTTCATTGTTTCAACAACAGGGATCATGGTTGATCCTCTTAAGGTGGAGGCAATAATCCAGTTGCCCCCCCCCCCATGCACAATCTTACAACTTCAAAGTCTTCAAGGCAAGGTGAACTTCTTATGACGTTTCATCGCCAACTATGCCAAAATCACTAAGGGCTTTATGTGTTTATTGAAGAAATATGTTCTCTTTTTCTGGGACTAAGCCACTCAACGCTCTTTCGATGCATTGAAACACGCCCTCACTACCGCACCTCTGCTACGACCACCTAATTATAACAAATATTTCTTATTATATCTGGCTGCCGCAGAGTCAACCATAGGCATGGTTTTAGTTCAGGAGGATGATTCATTTTCTGAATACATGAGCTATTACCTGAGTCGAGGCCTCATAGGACTGGAACTTAATTATACCCATCTCAAAAAACTTGTATTGGCAGCAGTTCATGCTGTTCAACGGTTCCGTCACTATGTTATGTTTCGCAAGACCAATGTTGTCGTCGTCGTGAATCCATTCCAGTACATGTTGACACGACGAGTTATCGGCGGAAAAATCAGTAGATGGATGGTAATCCTCCAAGAATTTGACTTAGACTTTGTTTCAGCCAAGTCCAACAATTCATTAGTCTTCGTAGAACTTATCTCGGAGCTTCCGATTGAGTCAGGTGACGTTGTGCCTGAGGAATCGCCTATCCAGGGGGATATGTTTTTGATTGAATCGTCAGACCCCTAGTATGGAGATATACTGATCTATCTCCAGAATTTGAAGTGCCCCACCTCTGCTTCTCATGATGAGCGTCGGCGGATACGCCATCAGGCTAAGAACTATCTCATACTGAATGATATGTTGTATCGGAGATGTGTAGACAGCATCTTGCGTCGATGTCTCACGCATGAGGAGGCCATCATAGTGCTCAACGATTGTCATACAGGAGCTTGTGGCGGACATTTATCTGGGTTGGCAACAGCCCAAAAAATCTTACAAGCAGGCTACTTATGGCCCACACTTATCAAAGATTGTATCGAGGTGGTCAAGAAGTGTCATCTGTGTCAAATCTTCTCACGGAAGATGAGGGCACATCCAGCTCCCATGTTTCCTATCATCACAGTCAGTCCCTTCACTAAGTGGGGAATTGATTACACTACATGCAACCCCTCATCAGCAAGGGGGCACCGCTATATCATTGTAGTTGTCGACTACTTCACTAAGTGGGTCGAAGCTATGCCGACGTTCAAAGATGATGGAGTGACTGCAACTCTCTTCTTATTTAACCAGATTATAGCACGGTTCGGTGTCCCAAGAGATATTGTCACTGACCATGGAAGTCACTTTTAGAACCAAATTATGTTTGAATTAATATCAAAGCTTGGGTTACGGTAGGAACACTCATCACCTTACTATCCCCAAGCCAATGGGTAGGTGGAAGCTGTGAACAAAACTCTTAAAACGATTCTACAGTGAACTATCAACTCAGCCAAGTCCAATTGGCATTTGATGTTATACTCGACATTATGGGCTTACCGAACCTTATTTAAGACTGCAACCGGTTTCTCACCTTTCCAACTCATTTACGGGCTGGAGGCAGTCTTGCCCATCGAATGTCAAATTCCATCTCTGAAATTGGAAGTACAGTTATTGCCAGACACTTCTTCGTTTGAGGAATGGTTAGTGCACCTTGAGCATCTTGATGAACAGTGTCTCAATGCGGCTCTGGCCAACGAGGCTCATAAACATAAGGTCAAGTGTCAATATGATAGGTCCGTTCATCCTCGGGTTTTCTCTGAGGGCGACCTTGTCCTGGTTTATGACCAAGATAAGGACCCCCTGGGGGCAGGAAAGTTTAAACCCATGTGGTTCGGACCCTTCATTATTAAGGAGGTGTTAAAAAAGGGCGCTTATCATTTGGTTGATTTTGAAGGGACTACTTTGGTGGAGCCTAGAAATGGGCTCTACCTCAAGAAGTATTACTCATAGAACAGTCATTGTGGGTAACTTCTTGTAACATATTTATAGTCTTTGTACTATTACTTTTTTGCGTTTCTTTTAAAAAGTGTTATGGACGTTTCATTGATGTTATCTTTCGTGAATATGGCAGATGTCAAGGGAGTCCGAGGTGTTCATTGGGTATGCGGATGGTGCTAGTCGACACACGCGGAGGCTTGCCTCCGCCGCTTGGGTAATCTTTACACCACAGGGTCAGTTGTTATCTTCTGGAGGTATATGCTTAGGTGAAACCACAAATAATGTTGCTGAGTATAGTGCAGTTATTGAGTTTCTTCGTGACGCTTTGTCATTGGGTATCTCTCGTCTCCGGGTCTATCTAGATGCTCAACTAGTTGTGTCGCAGCTAAACAAAATATACCAGGTGCACGACCCAACTTTACACCGACGATTCCTTAGGGTACGTCTCTTGGAACACAAATTTGATTATATTACATATGTTGATGTTCCTAGGAGTCTAAATCAAATCACAGATACTCTGGCTAATCACATTTTAGATTGGCATCTTGCTCACACATAAAAATATCAGGATCATACACATGTAAATACATTTTTGAACACATCATCCATAAGACACAAAAAAGAAATAAAAACCATATATAAACATCATAAAATCCTCAGAGTACATAGATGGGCACGATCGCCTCAAAAAGTGGGAACAATAACGAGTCACTGGGGCTTATGCCCTCAAAAAATATATATACATATTAGTGCTCATGGCACATAAAAGTCTAAAGTCTGTTCAGGGCCTATGGGCCCTGTTATACTCATATACATCCTGACCCAAATGCCTAAACAATCGGACCCATGTCCGAGGTACCCCCACAATGTGAGTCTGCAAGGAGGGCGGCAAGTCCTCTATCTCTGCCATGGGAACTATGTGAGTGAGTGCAGTAAAGTTCCACTCAATCTGCCTCAGGACTCTCTCGGTCTCTCCTGCTGGGAGGTTCCCGGCTACTACTGCTCCTCCAGCGGCGGCAGTTGCGGCTTCTAGCCATGGGCGATGCATGTTCCGTGCATAGTCGACAGGTCGCATGGGTCCCACATCTGCAAGACATACAAAGTCCACCCATCAAAAACTTTGTTATACAAAAACATGATATATATATATCAAAAAGACATAAAAATTACATATGCAAACAAAAAAACTAGATAGGTGGAGACTTACCCATCTCCCCTCGCTCCTCACGAGGAGGCACTGGTATCGTTGGATCTCTGGAAAAATCGATCCCTGCATATGGGTAATCCTCAATAGCTGGGATCTGTCATGACATCCAGGCAAATAAGTCGTCATTAAAGGCCTCTATGGTCCTTCCACCACCCTATCGCGGAAATAACGCTGCCCATCTGCACACTGCAGGGAAAGTAGCCAGATGTCCTCGTATTGTCAACCGAGGACTAAAACATGGAACTCTCTAAAAAAAAATGAACAGAGGATGGTCCCAAACCCTAAGTTTCTGTGTTTCCACTGTCTGCAAGTTGTCAACTGACCTGTCATGCTTGATAATAGTGTGGTACTCCAGTCAAAACTTTGTGCATTCATGCACTGGATTGCACAATTCATCTATGCACGCGAAGCCTGATGCACGACTGCGGAGCCGGTAATTCGCCCAATGAGCGATAAGATAGTCTGAAGGGAAAGGATGGTAATCCTACTAACCGGTACCGAGGAAGATCTATGATCGGTACCAGCCTCACAGTACTCCTCTATCAACTCCGAGACTTTGCTCGGCCCCGCAGGAAAAGTCTGAAAGTTGACGGGTTCCCCTCTCCTCGAGAGGCCCGTCAAAAAGTAAATATCCTCGGTGGTGGGCACCAAGGATTTCCCCTCTATCATGAAAGCCTCTGCATTAGGGTGCCAATAGTCAACCAGGGCATTCAGTAGCCTTGGTTGCGCGTGCATAAACAGACACAAAAATAATTTTACTAAACCACACTGTGTCAGTACGGCCATAACGTTTGGATCTGTAGCCACTAACTCATTGGCGACCTCGTGCTCCCTCTCCCTCCACTGAACATACATCCTGCCAGCACAACCAAGCAAAAGAGGGGGGTCAAGATTTGTTAAAATCCAATTTTTGCATTACGCGGGGGGTACCTGCGGCCTGTCGAGGCGACAGTCACGGGTACCCGTGGGCAGCTTTGGCTCTGTGCGCGGGTACCCGCGGCCTGTCCCTGGAAAACCCACGTTTTCCTAGAGCCAACCTCTTTGAAGTCGACGCCCACCCCCAAAAATCAAATAAACACAACAAATGAAGCATTGAAATTCAAGATAAGGGAGTTTGTACTTACTTGATCCAAGCAGAAGTCCGTTTCGTCCACTGTAGCTCCCGGAATCACGATCTTTGGCAAAGGGGGTCTTTTGGCTCCAGAGTCAATTTCCAAATCAGAAATGGTGATAATGAGCTGCCAACTTCTATTTATAGACTTTTTGGCCTCTTTTTGTCACTTTTTTGGGCCCCTTTATCAGTTTCTTTATACCAAAAACCATTTTGAGTGGTCCAGGATTTATATGGGAGGGATTTGATTAGGTATTGGGACAATTTTTTATTGAGTTTTGAAAAATAAAAGAATATATATTGACGGTCCATAAAAAAAAAAAAATTGTTTCAAAATCAACTTGAGCATATAGGGTAGGATTTCATCCCGACTGTTGCATCTCGTTGCCTTTGGTTCTTACGATATAGGATCGATCCCATCCGGTTGTGGCACGGAACCATCATATATTCTCTAGAAGTGTCGCAAATTGGTGGTAGAGCTTACCAAAACATGGATTCCCTAGGTAGGTCCTGGTTGCATTATGGCATCCATGCTGTTTCTAACAACATTGTAGGCTCGGGAGTCCGGATAGTCTTTCCTGAATATGAGTTTGAGCCTCATTCGCATGGGTCTTTTTTCACTCTTTGTCTTACCCTCCAGATTCCCAAAACATAATGGGTCTCCTTTTAATCCCTTTTCAGACCCTCTAACCATGAAAATATTGCCGAGCGATCTTGTGATCTTTCACGCTCGTTAAACTGAAATTTGAAGTCACGTTTGTCCGATGGTAGTTTACCCCTTTTTCGGTCTGGATGGTCAACTGTACGAACAAAGGTATACTCTATTGAATTCCAATTCTTTAGAAGAGTATCCTCAGGTAAGATTTTATTCCTTTCGGGCCTGAGGGACTAAATTTACGAAAAAGAAACCCCCCCGGAGTCCATAGTTAAGCTCTTTTCAGACTCCCTAAAATTGAAAATATTGTCGAGTGACCTTATTCTTTCACACTCGTTAAATGGTCCAGAAGAACATTCCTGACAGAGTCCATAGTTAATCTTTTTTCAGACTCCTTAAAAGTGAAAAAATAGCCGAGTGATCTTGTCCTTTTCACACTCGTTAAAATGGTTTTGAATTGATGTCTAATCGGTGCTAGTTTATCCCTTTTTCAAACTGACTAGACTATTGATGAAAAAGGTACCAAATTGGAGTTTCCTTTTATTCTTTTTCAGACTCTCTAAATATGAAAAACCACCAATCTTACCTTCTTTAGGCTCGTTAAACTTCCATCGAAGGACGTTACCATTGTGTGTTCTATCAACCGCATTTGCATCCTTTACCTATCAGCCTAGTAACAGTTTGCCTTTGCGTCTTAACACCTTTGGCCACTGGAGGATTTTTCCCGAGTATCATTTCCCTAGAACATCAGTCTTGTCCTTGTTCCTTGAGCTTGTATGTTTGCAGTACTCATTCCTCCATTGTAATGTAATATTCCTTTATTCTTTTTCAAAATCATCAAAAAGAACCAAAAAAATCAAATATACCCCAAAAAGAAGATGGGAAAAGTATTTTCTTTATTGGCAGCATCATGAGTCGCCCTTGGATAAAGAACATATGTCTGTTTGATTCATCAGACTATGGGATGTAGTACGACCTTAGGAAGATTTTCTCATTATACAGAGTTGTGTCCTCCACCATTTGGTTACTCTTCCAAACATATGGAGATTTTGCGTTGCCTCCTGCTTCGTAGACTTATGATTAACAGATATGTTGCCTGAGTCTTATCACTTGTCGTGCTATTATCCAAGGGAAGTTTGTCACTAAGCCTGAGTTGGCCCCTCTGTAATATGTCTCTTGTCCGCATACTCGGCCATCCTGAACGTCCAATCAAGTCTTTGTTCGAAATCACTAAAGCCTTCAGTCCGATCATCAAGATTATCAAGTCCATAACCGACGAGATGTCGAAGACCTCTGGGTAGTGCAGTCATACACTCATACTACACTCCTACCCGAGTTTAGAAGATTTTGAAGTTGTTGCTCGAGCTCTGAAGTACAACCATCAGGCCAAATCAGCTTCTGGGAGATGGATACTTTATATGTATATCTTTCTGATTTCGAGATGTAGCTCTGTTGTGTATTATTCGCGGCTACTCTTCATAGTTGTTTCACATGGATCTAAAGTGTATTTGATTGGTAGCCATGGTTCTATTTTATCCTGAGCATGTGTATGCCCGCCTCGGTGAGACATTTGATATTTTTTGCAGACGGCACCTCCTGATTCCTTATTCCTATGCTCACTCATTCAGCATATCAGTACAGATTGGTAAATATTGCTAATGTATTTCGGCCATCAGATGCTCTTCTGACCTCACACATTAGGGGGCATCTGTTATAACCCTAAATTGCACCACACATGCTTACCTGGTATCAGGCTAACTCATATCCCTTCCTTGCCAAAGCCATGCTGAACAAACTCTTGAAAATCCTCTTAAATTTAGTAACTTGCACCCTAACCCATTATTGGGTGCGTTGGAACGCTGGCAAGCCTACTACTGCACGCGTTGGAACGTCGGCAGGCCTATTACAGCTCACATTTACCTAACAAAAGCACAAAAACAGGAAAGTTGCCGACGGGACAAAAGCTATGGGTCAGTTAACTAAAACTCCCAGCCATGCATGGCCGAGAGTTCGTCCAAAACCCTAGCTCCTTCTAGCCTATAAAATAAGGGGTAGGGGTACTATTTGGAGGAGGAAAATCATAGCAAAGAAACTCTGCCCAATTGTCGAATCCATTTGTCCCAACCCTTTAGCCTTTCCTCAAGCTTAAGGAGAATTCAAGCAAAGCAGTTGGAGGACAAAGAAGAGGAGGAGCCCAGGATCAGGATCAAGGAACGGTGGCCAGTCTCTATCATTATTGTAAGTTGATTCATCTTCATATTAATAAAAAGATACTTTTCCCGTCCCAATGCATGAGTTTTATATGCTTTATTTGATTTATGCTTAATCTCTAACCCTCAAGTAGAAGAATAACATGCATGCGTAGTGTTTTTGTCTTGATTGCAGGATTGTCTTTGGAAGGAGCAGCGCAAGCAAGCAGACAAAAGCACAACGGAGGATCTACACCAAACATCAGTAAAAAGGTTAGTAGGTCTTTTCCATGCTTGTGTGTGAAAAAGGGGTTTTAGTTTTGGGGTGATAGGTAAAAAGTGATTTCTTTAGGGTCATGATCTGCATGCAAGTTTAGCCCTAGCTTGTTAGTCCGTAGGGTATTATTTCCCAACAACATGGCTACAACCACCTATCCTTGCCTTGTCCACCCACCCTGAAGTAGAAGTAGAATGATGGAAGCACTTTCACACTATCACTATGAGATTTACCATTGTACAAATGCATCAATCTGTACCACTGACCTGCATCCAACCTGTATAACTACCCTATAATCAATTTGTACTAGAAATGAACATGTATCAACAAAAATACAATAGGTACATGACCTATAGTGTTGTAGCACATGTATGTATGTGCCCTGTCTGTTGTGCAGCCTGTGTATGTACACGACAAAAATGTTATGCAACCTACGTATGCCTTCTAAAAACTAGGGTTTCCTTTCTCTTGAAAATTGTTGACCCTCTGTAACTTCTTTCACATAGATCTATAACATGTCACTGTATCCATACTGTAACTGTATCCTGTGCATGAATCATCATACATAACCTTTTCCCAAAGCATATATATCTCTCTCTAGTCATGTGCCATATAGGTGTGTGTAATCATGAACAATTATAATAACCCTCACATGATCTAGTCCTCAAACCCTTTCTGATATTCAGCCTCTGAATACATCAACCAATTCACAAATACAAGCTCTCAACCATGTACCACAAACCCTTAGCCATATCCCAAGAAATACAAGATGTGCCTCAACAAGAAGTATCAGTGATAAATATACCAACACCATATTTCTATAGATCTGACTTATGTAGAAGATCCCATGCAGCCTCTAGTCTCTCTAGGGAGAATCCTCAAATATCCATAACCATTTCTCACACATACATCAAAATCCAACTATTCATAGAAATAAGACATACCTTTTGAACCAATGGATAGATCTAGTGTATCTGAGTACTGTAGACCTTCCTGGGAGCTTGATCTCAGAATCTAAAACCTCTGCATATTAATCTTCTCAATTTTCCATGGCTTTACCAACATGTGCGCACCCTAATACACTGAAAGCCCATGTATGTACGCACCCTAATACACTGACAGACTGCATATAACTCAGTACGTATGCACCCTAATACACTGTCAGCCCGCGTACACCTCAAAAAATAGGGTTTTTTTAGTATTCGTTGTAATTTCGAGAATTTCATCGCCAACCCTTCATACTACCTCAGACCTTCACAAATTCATATGTATCAATGAGTACTTGCAATAAGCCTCACACAACAAAAGATATTCAATGCGTTCAAGTGTGATTAAATGAGAGATCATTTCCTCTTATTTATACTTTCATGTAGCATTCCACTTTCCTTATTTTAGGGATTTCTCTATTAACTTTATTATTTAAATAATTTATTTTGCTAACACTTTGACTTTTTGGGGCTTCTAGATGACTCATGAGGGTCCTCCAACTTCACATGGCCATAACTCTCTAACCATGAGGAATTATGTGACGTTCTACATACCACCGAAAATGGCATGACAAGCACTATCCATCTAGGATAGTTTCACTAACAAATTCACTGACCTTCATCTCATTATTCCACAATTAAGCATGGGTTTTTTTAGCACCAGAAGTCACCTCTAGATTGTGGCAGAGGTAAGCCCAATACCCATATGTTTATATGTCATGGTTAATGGATTTAAAGAGATCAAATGGGGAAGACTCGAGAGAATATTGTTTTAACTCGGACAATTGGGGAAGTATGCACAAGAAAATGAGGTCTTGAACAAATTCAGCCAATAAGTTGTAGTAAGGGTGAGAAGGAGGAAGAAATCGAAGAGAGGATGTAAAGGTATGCTTTGGACACCAGGTCTTCCAGCAGCCTAAGGAGGAAAAACTCTGAAAACAAGATCCTCTTGAATTCAAAGTTTCAGGAAACTGAAAACTTTATAATTGCACTACAATCAAACATCCATTACAACACAATCACCACAGTCCATGCGAATCCTTCAATCATGAACATTCAGTATCATACGTAGATACGATTGAAATAGAAGGTGGATTTCATTAAACAATAAATATCATATCAAGTTACATAACCAAAGAACCAGAGCTTCATTAAACCATTACAATACGAGATCTTAGCTCAACCATCGACCATGAAACAATATCAAAATAAACTATGTATAATCAAAAAAACTTTCTCCCACTAGGGGTGTGCTCTGGCCATTGCATTCAAGTCTTAGCATCTACATCTTCTTCTGTCAGACTGCACTTTCATTCCTCTATTATATGCAAGATCAGATCGGTATGGGCTTTACAGAAAATTCCATTGACAGGGGGACTTTGTGCTGACACTTTGCCTCCACAGTTAGCTTTTCCATGCTTTCCATTTATGGGGTGAAACAAGGTTTCAACCACCTCCCCCATTTTCATTAACTACTTTCATCAGGATCAGGATGGGGTATGACACCCATGAATGCTCCAGGTGATGCTCACGACTCCTTCAAGTCAAATCCAGTGCCCTGAGACCACGCAAATATTCTCCTATGAAAAATATGGGTGCTCTCAGCCTTTGGCATAGCTCCTCTCCATTGCTTCGTGCAAATTTGGGTCATGACTTGGGGCTCCTATGTGAAATTTTAGGATTTCTCATTTCTGAGGTCTTCACTCCACTTGATTCCAAATACCCTGATGCTCGATCTTGCGAAATGGCATATCCGGATGGAAGGTCAAAATTTCTTTGAACTTAATGGCCAAGATGCTTGCTCAAAAACCACAGCCACCCGCCACTCAATAGGCGCTTACCTTCTTTATGGACCTTCTTTCCATGTGACCATGGGTTGTGATCATGGGCCTGAATCCCAAGTGTTTCACAATTTGGCATTTCATGAACTTGCATCATGCTCCATGATAAAACCTTTGAGTCATGAAATTGAAACTTCTCAGATCAGGTACCATGCGTCCCTTTGAATCATACGACCCAGATGAATATCTATATTTCAGGACTTCAGAAAATCTTCACATTCCTCACTTTAGCTTTCCCGAAATGATTTTCTCCATGGTTCGAATCTGGTGCCAGGCATCCTGCTAGATTGGACAACCCAAATTAATTTCGAGTTTCGGGAGTTCGGACCTTTTACAAACAAATTCAACAATGTTTCAAACTCCTGATTCCCGTGATTATTACTTTTCATTGATCTCTGAACTTACTCACTCTCTTGATCTGAATCCATATCAAACCACTCTAAGTGTTGCGCTTTGTTCTTACGACTACGGCCTCTGTAAATAAATATTTGGATGACTGGCTGAGGGCTTGGGAAAGAAAAAGGATCAGTGATAGAGGAAAAGAGGGAAGTGATCAAACTTAGAGAAAACAACAAAGTAGAGGGCCCTGACTTAACAAAGTAGAGGGCCTAGACTTCTCAAGTAAGACTACAAGGAAAACAGGTCGCTCAAATGAATGAAGGAAAACAGAATAAAAAAATACAAGCCGAAAGGGAAAAACTTAGGATTGGGTTTGCGAAAAGGAGAGAGATAGGGAAAAACTACAGACTTAGGTAGAAACCACAAACCCACAATACTCTGACAGGTTTATTTGATAAAATGTTCTCTAACCATACTTCTAAGATGGCTCAATCCGTAGTATGCGTTCCCGTGAGGGATTTCACCATAAGGGGACCACTTTGGAGTTTATTCATTTGTAATTCTTATCAACCATGTCAAGACAATAATGAATCATCTTTACATCAAACAAACTTGGGTCCATTACCCAAACCTTTTTTCTACCAGACTTTCTTCAAGGATTGACATCAATGACAACCAACCTTAATCAACAATCTCCCCCTTTGGCATTGATGGAAACACTCTGATGCAATACTAAAATCATGCCATTCAATACTGAAGTCATATCACTCATGCTCCCCCTAGAACCATGTCTTGTTCCTCTACATCTCTGTGACTATTTCTCCCCCTGGAATGATGCCTTTGTCCTCTGCATCTGATAAATGTCTCCCCCTTTTTCATTAATTCCAAAGGTGTCTCTCCATTCGGGGTTGATCCCCCTAACTAAACTGTCCTCTTTATGGTTCTTCCTCGTGTGCCTATAAGACATATAAGATAAACATTCAAAATCATTCATTTTGGAGTAGAAATAACTTTGAGTCTCTAGTGAAGATACTCAAAGGCTTCCCGTGGAAGCGATTTTGTAAAGATGTATGCCACTTGTTCTTTTGTGCTCACGTACTCAACTTTGATGTTCTTTTCTGCAACCTGTTCTCGTAGAAAGTGATACTTGATTGGAATGTGCTTCGTCTTGGAGTGCATCACTGGGTTATTTGAGATACTGATGGTGCTTGTATTATCACAATAGATTGGATTGGGATCATCATATTCAGCCTATATATCTGTTAGATTTTGTTTCATCCAAAGAACCTGTATAAAACATGTTGTTGTTGCAATATACTCTTCCTCAATTGTAGATAAATATACTGATGATTGTTTCTTGCTTAGCCATGATACTAAGAACTCACCCAAGTAGAATATTTATCCACCGATGCCTCATCGATCATCAATACAACCTACCCAATCTACATCTATGTAAGGAATAAGTGATAGATCCTTTCTTTTTGGATACCATAATCCAAACTCTTATGTTCCTTTGAGATATCTGAAAATCCTCTTCACTTCTAATACATGTGATTCCTTTGGTGCTTCTTGAAATCATGTTACCTGTCCAACTACCTACATTACACCTAGTCTGGATGTTTTCACATATAGTAGGCTACCAATCATTAACCTGTATTTCCTCTAATCTGTAGACTTTGAATCATCATCTTTTCTCAACTTGCAATTGGTTTGCATGGGAGTGATAAATGGTTTGTAATATTCCATTCTGAACCTCTTTAGCATTTCTCTGATATACTTGGTTTGAGAAATAAAAATTCCTTTCTTACTTTGACGTATATGAAGTCCTAAAAAGAAGGATAGTTCTCCAAGTAATGACATTTCAAATTCATTCTACATATCTTTTGCAAATGTCTGGCTTAACCTCTCATCATCACTACCAAAAATAATATCATCAACATAAATTTGAATTAATAAAATACTATCTTGACTTACCTTGATGTAGAGGTTGATTTCTGCACTTCCTTTTCTAAACCCTGCCTGTTGTAGATATTTATCCATTCTACAGTACCATGATCTAGGAGCCTGTTTTAGACCATACAAGGGCTTCTTTAATTTACACACATAATCTACTTTCTCTGACAATTGAAATCCTTCTGGTTGTTCAATGTAGACTTCTTCTTCAAGTTATCCATTTAGAAAAGATGATTTTGTGTCCATATGATACAATTTAATATTTTTGGAGCATGCATAAGCTAAAAGCAATCAGATTGTTTCCATTTTGGCAACTGGGGAAAATGTTTCTTCAAAGTTGATTCCTTCAACCTGTGCATATCCTTTACATACCAATATAGCTTTGTTCCTTGTAAATTGTCCATATTCATTCAATTTATTCCTGTATACCCACTTTATGTTGATCACATTCTTGTCCTTTGGTCTTGGAACCAATTCCCAAGTGGCATTTTTCTCTATTTGATCCAATTCTTCATCTGTGGCCTTATTTCAAAATTTATCCTATATGACCTCTTCAAAATAGGTTGGTTCAATCGTAGATGAGAGTGTTAGGTCTGTTTGTTCTGGTGAATAGATTCTTCTTCTAGTCTCAACTCCTACATCTTTGTTTCCGATAATCTGATCTGAAGGATGATTCTTCTATACTCGTCTTCTAGGTGTCTTTTGAGGCACTCGTTGAACTTGTTCTTCTACTTCTACTGGATCCTCTTCATCTTCCCCTTCTACTTTTTCATCTTCTATTTCTTCTTTGTAAAGTTGTTCCATTGATTCATTTTCCTCTTCCTTTAATTCTTGTCTACCTGCTTCATCAATTGTTATGTTGATGTTTTCCACGACTTTGTTCAATCTCAGGTTGTAACACTTGTATGATTGCCTTGTACTTGAGTAACCAAAAAGTAATCCTTTGTCCACATGAGAGTCAAACTTTCCCATTCTGCCATCTTCTCTTTTGATATATCATTTTCTTTCAAAAAATCTGAAGTGCTTCACATTTGTTGGTCTTCCTTTCCATAGCTCGTAGGGAGTTTTGTCAGTATTGTTTTTGAGCATTACTTTGTTTTGAATGTGAATTGTTGTATGCACTGCATGTGTCCAAAAAATATCTGTAAATTTGGAATCCATTAGGATTGTTCAAGCCATTTCCTCTATTGTCTCATTCTTTATTTCAACAACTCCATTCTGTTGAGGTGTCCTAGCAACAGAGAATTGCCTTTTTATTCCATGGCTATTGCAGTATTCCATAAATTCCTTTGAAGTGAACTCTCCTCCATTATCAAATCTCAAGCATTTGATTTTTTAATCCATTTCATTTTCAATCATTTCCTTGTAGATATTGAAGGTTTCAAAATCCTCCGACTTATTCTTGAGAAAGCAAACTACAGTTATTATTGTATAATCATCAACTAATAACATAAAGTATTTCTCACCTTTGAAACCCTTTTTTTTAGTTAGTCCAATTAGATCAGTATCCACAATTTCTAGTGGTCTTGTCATTGAATATTCCTTTGATTTGAATCTAGTCTTTGTTTGATTTCCTTGTTGACAATGCTTGCATAAAGTGTTGGTTGCTTTTGTGATATGGGTCATTTCTTCTCTTTTGCTGACTTTGAACAGGTTATCAAAATGTATGTGACCCATTATTTTGTGCCATAGCTAACTTTCATATTCCTTTCCTAGACAACACTTTTCAATTCCAATTTCATTTAACACATATATGTTGCTAGAAGTTATCGTAGCTGTAGAAATCAATTTTCCTAAACCTTGTTTTCTTATCTCGCACTTTTGTGAATCGAAAGTAACTTTATGACCTTGGTCACACATTTGACTCACACTTAGAAGATTTTGTTTCATATGTTATACTAGTAGAACATTTTCTTCCTTTGTATTCTTGTTCCCAATTATGGTTGTGCCTTTTCCAATGATTTTAGCTAAATCATCATTTCCTAAAGAGTCTGATCCATCTCTTTCTTTTTTTAATGTAAGAAACCTGTCTCTATCACTTTTCATGTGTTTTGAACAGCCAATGTCAACATACCAACCATGTTTCTTCTGCTCAGCTTGTAGAATGAGTGTGAATTCTTCATTGTTATACTGATTATGATTTCTTATCCATGTCCTTTTCTAAGGTTCATGTCTGTGATTGTTGTTTTTTTTTTGTGGTTCTCTAGGAGGGATTGTCATTCTGCAATCTTTGGCCATGTGTCCAAATTTTTTACACTTGTATCATTCCACTTCCATTCTCAATGATTCAAACCTGTTGTAACTTGTTCTCTATGTTTCATTGGGCCTTCTTGGATAACCCTTTTGTGTATGACTTTCAAATTTGTTTATGTTCTTCTTGTTATCTCTCCAATTCACAACTTTATGTCCAAAATTATTACATGCATAACATAAGCCAAAAAATATAGTTTTATACCTGGGAGTTGAAGATCTTCTGAAAGGAGGTGCTCTTATGAATCCTTCTTCTTCCTGAGACCAATTTGTTTCTGTCAGTCATTGATTATGAAATCTAAATCTTCTCGGTGGAGGATTGTTCCTGTAATTTTCTCTATAGACCTTCCTATCCCATTTGATTGTTTCTACATAGATTTTTGGTTATGTTTCTTGTTCTGTTATTTTGGAGCTTGATCCCTTTTCTGTCTAATTGTATCCAAGTCCGGACTTGTCATGATTAGGCCTTTGACTGTTGATAATGTCATTCAAAACTTTTGAGTTGTTCTGCATATTTTTCTTTTGAAGATCCTTTCTTAATGTGACAATCTCTTCTTCCAAATTTTCAATGATCCTGTCTCTTCCTTCTAGCTATTCTTTGAGTGCTTCTTCAATTATTTTACCTTCTTCAATTTGAACCTTCAAATTTGTAATCATTTGTTCTAATTATGGAGTGTCTTCTTTCTTGTCTATTTTCACTTGTAGCTTCTTGTTTTTCCTCTTTTCTCTTCTTATAACTTCTATGGCACTCAACAATTCCTCTCGATAATCAACTTCCACTTCTTCAATTTCTTCTTCGACTTCTTCATATTCTTCTTCGGCTTCTTCATATTCTTCTTCAGAGTCTTCTTTATTAGATTCTTCTACTTCCATGAATAGAACTCTTTCTGTCTCACTATCACTGACTTCAGCTTCATCTGATGATGAGATGTCTTCTTTGGTGCATACGCTTTTCTTGAAAACTTTCTTTTTGGTTATTTTGCCTTTATATGTTTTTTTTCTTTTTCTTTTTGAGTAACCTTCATCATTTCTCTTTTTATTATGAGGACATTTGTTAGAAAAATGACCAATACCATCACAATTAAAACAAATTATAGGAATCTTACCTCTATACCTGTCAGCAGTTCCCTTGTTCAATCTTTTGACAAAGTTGGCCACTTCTTCATCATCTTCTGAGACGTCAATGTTGTTGCTATGTTCTTTTTCTTTTTTCTTTCCCTTTTGCTTTGATCTTTTGGATACTTTGAAAGTTGCTTCTTTTATATATGGATTTTCTTGTTTAGTTCTCATTTCATATGATGTGAAGATTCCATGTAGTTCATCCATGCTTATTGATTTTAGATATTCTCTTTCTTATAGTGATGATATCTTAGGGTCAAATCTCATAGGAAGAGATCTTAGTACTTTTTGAACAATTACAGATTCTTCGATTTCTTCTCCCAATCCTATGATTGCATTTACTGTTTCATCAAATCATAAAAAGTAAGTTGCAATATTCTCATATTCTTTCATCTTAAGTTGTTTGAACTGACCTATATAAGTTTGAAGCTTTGTTGCTTTGACTTTTGAATCTCCTTCATAAATATTTCGAAGTTTGTCCCAAATCTCTTTAGTGGATTTACAATGTGCAACTTTGGTGAATATTGTTTCACTAAGACCATTCAGAAGTGCATTTTTGGATTTGGAATTATTTTGACCGAGTTTCACTGCTTTTTCATTTGCTGGCGAAACTACTGGTATTGTGTATCCATCTACAATTGATTTCAAAATTTCAAATCTTTGTGCCTGTATATATGTCTTCATCCTTATGCTCCAAAATTCATACTTTTGTCCATCAAACTATGGTATTCCATTTTTATACAAGTTTTTTCTCTCCATAATCTACCTTTCAGTGGTTAAACTTTCTAAAGGAACCTACTCCAATACCAATTGTTGGATTACTGAGAGGGGGGTGAATCAGTAATAGAGAAATCTAATATTTTTTCTCCATAAATACAAGTGTTATATCAATGTAGAATTATCATCCAATAGTTACAGAGTAAATAAACAATGAACAAATGAGAAATCACACATATACACACTACACCAGTGTTTTTACGTGGAAACCTAAAGTGGGAGAAAACCATGGAATTATTTTTCTTATATGTCTTGAAGAATTACATTTATTGGAAGCACCAACTTCCTTTTTTTTCCAGCTGCAACTGGAAGGAGGTTCCAACCCCCTAGTTTCTCAGGCTACAACCTGAGGGAAGCTCCAACTCCCCAATTCTATGGATACAACTAGAAGGAGGCTACAACCCCCTATGTTCTCCGACTACAACCGGAAGGTGGCTACAACCACTTGTCCTTGCCCCGTCCAACTTCCCTAAAGTAGAAGTAGAATGATGGAACCACTGTCACACTATCATTGTGAGATTTACCAATGTACAAATGTATCAATCTGTACCACTGACCTGCATCCAACCTGTACAACTTCCATGCTAGAAAAATAGGACTGTGGAGCAATAAAATAAAACAAATGTGGAAACAAAACATAAAATATACATAATACAATAGAGACACAGATTTATGTAGTTCACCCAGTGTGGGATACGTCCATCAGACAAATTTCCAGATCCTTGATTTATTATTATCTAGCATATGAAGGGATACAACCTACAACAAACCCATTGTAACTTCCTCTTCTTTATCTTTCAGTATCTTATCTCAGAATACAATATTCACCATAATGCATAGCCGCAATACATTTCCCTCATAATAGAGGGTTGCCTTCTAGGGAAAAAAACCCTAACACAATTTCTACCGTTATATATCTAACCTTATAATGAATGGTCTAGATTTACAATGAAATTACAATATACATTTACAAGGAAAATTTTCCTTTGGGGGTTTCACCCCTGAGCCCCCACTTTCCCCTGGACTCCGCAGAGGGGGTAACCCCCCTCTGCACTCCCTCGCATGGAAGAGTGTAAATACTTCTGGGGTGTAAATATTTCATGGGGTATAAACATGGCTAAAAACCAAAGACCTTTGAATTAGGAAGATAACCAGGCTCCACAACCAACAATCTCCCACTTGGAGACTGATCTCAACAACCCCACCGCTGATGTATATGTTGGACTCTGAACCTTCTTGGACCTGGAAAATTTCTCATCTTCATATTCATTCTTGAAGACCAACTGAAACTAAGAAGGAACTCAGTTTCTCCCTGGTTACTCCCTTTGTTAACATGTATGCAGGATTCTGGCTAGTGTGTATCTTTTCCAACTTCAAATGTCCATCTTCCAAGTTGGATCGTATGAAGTGGTACCTCAACTGTATATGCTTAGTCTCCGAATGGAAGGTTGAGTTGTTTGCAATATGAATGGAACTCTCACTATCACAGTACAACCTGTTATTCTCCTGCTTCTTTCCCAATTCCTCCATAAACCTCTGTAACCAAATCATCTCTTTACTAACCTCTGTAGCAGCAACATACTCTGCCTCTATTTTTGAAAGTGAAACAACCTTTTGTAGTTCCGAAATCCAACTTATTGTTGTTCCACCTATAGTAAAAACATACCCTGTGGTTCTCCTCCTGCTATCTTTATCACCTGCCATATTTGAATCAACATATCCCTGTAGAAAAGTGTCTAAACCTCCAAAACATAATGCATGAGTAGCAGTACCTCTCAAATATCTGAGAATCCACTTTACTACCTCCCAATGTTCTTTACCTGGATTGTTCATATACCTTCTCACAACTCCCACTGCATGTGAAATATCTGGTCTTGTGCAAACCATTGCATACATCAAGCTACCAATTTTTGATGAATAAGGGACCTTGGACATGTATTCTATCTCCTCCTATGTCTTGGGACACATTTCCATAGTTAATTTGAAATGGTTGCCTAAAGGTTTACTAACTAGTTTTTCATTCTGTATTCTAAACCTCTCCAACACCTTCTCTATGTACTCACCTTGAGACAATGTCAATTTGCGATTTTTCCTGTCTCTTGTTATTCTCATACCAAGGATTTTCTTTGCAACACCCAAATCCTTCATTGCAAATGAATTAGCTAATTTATTCTTGAGCACATTTATATCCCTCATATTAGCCCCTACAACAAGCATGTCATCTACATACAATAGAAATATAATATAGCTTCCATTTTCTAGACTTTTGAAATAAACACAGTGATCAGAATGACATCTACTATAACCCTATTCTATCATAAACCTGTCAAACTTCAAATACCACTTCCTTGGAGCTTACTTTAGGTCATACGATCTCTTCTTCAACCTACATACCAAATTCTCCTTCCCTTTGACCTCATATCCCTGTGGTTGTTGCATATAATTCTCTTCCTCCAAATCCCCATGGAGAAAATTTGTTTTAACATCTAATTGTTCAAGATGCAAATCTTCTATTGCCAAAAGACTTAAAATAGTCATAATTGAAGTCATTTTAACAACAAGAGAAAATATTTCATCAAAATCTATACCTTTCTTTTGTGCAAACCCCTTTACAACAAGTCTAGCCTTGTACCTATTTATTCCTCCATATTCTTCCTTCAACTTGTAAACCCATTTATTCTACAATGCTCTTTTTCCTACAGGAAAATGAAATAAGTCCCAAGTATGGTTATTTACCAAGTAATCCATTTCCTCTTTCATTCCTTGCTCCCACTTCTTTTTGGTGTCTACCTGCATTGCCTCTTCATAACATTCTGGTTCACCAGAATCAGTCAACAATAAACAATACAATGGAGAGTATCGTTCAGGGGGTATACTTAACCTGGTATATTTTCTAACAACACTTGCAGGTGTTTGAGGTACCTTCTGCTCCTGTTTTTTTAAATTTTGATTTTTCAGGTTCCTTTGGAATTTCTTTTTCAGTGATCTCATCAAGCACTGTGTATTCTTGTTTTTCTTTTTCTTGTTTCTTTCCATGCAATTGATCTATTTACATGACATTCTATTTGAATATGACATCTTTACTCCTAATGATTTTTTTTATTTTCATAATCCCATAAGCGATAACCAAAATCATTAACACTGTATCCAATAAAGGCACACTTCTTGGATTTTGCCTCAAGCTTTGTTCTATTTTCTTTATCAATATGGACAAATGCTTCACTGTTTGACAACATAGGTATTCCAACATAGGACAAACACCTTCAGTAACCACACTCATAACCATATCAAAGATCAACACACTAATGTTTTCACGTGGTAAAACCCCTACAGGGAAACATCCACGACCCCAACCAACGCAACCACTTGGAGCAGTTTATTAATGCAAAGAAAAAGATTACAGAGAGATTTTAAAAGAGAGTTTATCACAATCGATCATTGGCAAATGACCCTCCATTCTCTTTAAATAGAGATCATGGACCAATCGGGTCTTAAGCCACAGATCAATGATCGTTAAGATCGAGGAGAGTATGAACCATCGAATCACTCTATGTCGGGAACATATCGTGACCGTTGGATTTCCTAACTACAAATGCATACTAAAGAAACACACTAAGAAACACACTTTTACCTAATGACATATTATACCAAGTAGATCTTAACTAACTCCTAAGTGTCTAAATATCCTAACATCCACCCTTAAGAACAACTTGGGATAGGATTGAAGGATTTACAATAGTGACACAATAGGAGAAGAAAGGAGGAATTAGATCCTACCCCCCCTTAATGACAACTTTCTAAACTCCTAACATAGATCCAAGTTTGGAAAACTTCGCTTCTGTAAAAGACTTTTTGAAAATGTCTGCAACTTCATCTTCTGTAGGGCAAAATAACACTTCAAAAACTTTATCATGAAATAGCTTTCTGATGAAGTGCATGTGTAGCTCGATGTGTTTGCTACGTTGATGTTGAAATGGGCCTTTGGTGAGCTTGATGGAACTTTGATTGTCACACCAAAGGTTGGCTGGATGATGGTGATGGAATCCAAACTCTGAAAGGATCTGTCTGACTTGCATTTACCACTGCTCGGTATTTTGCTTCTGCTGAAGAAAGTGCAATAGCCTGTTGTTTCTTATAGGCCCAAGTGACAGGTCCTGAACCAAGGCTGAAAACATAACCTACAGTAGATTTCTGATCATTAGGGTCGCCGACCCAATCTAAATCAGTGAAACAAACCAATAAAGGAGTCCCCCCTGAACTGTAATGTATCCCAAACTGAACTATACCACGAACATAGCGAAGTATCCTTTTAGATGCTTTCCAATGGCTTTCATGGGGTGTTTTCATATATCGGGCAATAAGATCAATAGCAAAGGAAAGATCAGGACGAGTATGAGTCAAGTATAAGAGGCTACCAACTAACTGACGGTATAGGGTGGCATCAACTTCAGGAGAAGTACAGGTGGTAGAAAGATTGACTCCAGATTGGAAGAGAGAAGGGGTTGGTTTACAATCGTCCATGTGAAAGCAATGAAGAAGGTCACAAGCATACTTAGAATAGGAAAGAAAACTTCTTTCATTGGTTTGCAAAACTTGGAGGCTAAGGAAATAGTGTAAAAAACCTAAGTTTGTCATTTCAAATTTCTTCGTAAGGTTGGTTTTCACATGGTTTAAAAGTTTTGAGTCACTACCAGTAATGATAAGGTCATCAACATAAAGGACAAGGATTATGAGATGGATTTCTACTTTCTTGGTATAGACATTAGGATCAGAATGGCATCTAGAGAATCTAGTGGCAATAAGAAATCTATCCATTTTGGCATACCAAGATCGGGGAGCTTTCTTGAGACCATAAAGAGATTTCTTGAGGTGACAAACAAGGCTAGATTCATTTTGGACATAGCCAGGAGGTTGTTCCATATAGATTTCTTCTTGCAAATCTCTGTGCAAGAAGGCGGATTTAACATCCATCTGATGGAACTCCCATTTATGTGAGGTAGCAAGGGCAAGAACAAGGTAGATGGAATTCAATTTTGCTATAGGGGAAAAGGTTTCATTATAGTCAATTCCTTCAACTTGAGAAAATCCTTTGGCAACTAACCGAGCCTTGTGTCTTTCAACACTTCCATCTGATGCATACTTAGTTATGTAGACCCATTTTTATCTAACAAGTTTTATTCCTTTTGGAAGAGGTACAAGATCCCAAGTATCGTTTTCCATTAAAGAATGATACTCTTCATTCAATTTTGTATCCCAATCTAGATGACCTGAAGCTTTTGCAAATGTCTCTGGATCATGAGTTTATGAAACTTGAGCCAAAAGAGAAGAGGCTCGCTAGAAATGTGAACATGTCTGACGTTGGTCTGAAGGATCACTGACAAGATCACCAACTACTTCTTGTGTTGAACAGACCCATCTAGGAAGTGATGTAGTTGGTGTTGGTTCAGGTTCAAAGGACTCATCTGAAGGAGGGTAAGCAGGCAGAGGTGGATTTTCATCCTCACTATCATCATCTGAAGAAGAAACCAGATCATAAGAAGGCACAAACATTGAAGATGGATTGCAGGCCAAAGAAGGCACAATCGTCGAAGATGGCTCACAGGCCAAGAGATTTTCATCAAATTTAACATCTCTTCTAAGAATAATTTCATTACAATGTGATTGAATAAGTCTGTAACCTTTGACATCTTTAGAATAACCAACAAATATACACTTATCACTTTTAGGTTGCAATGCTTTCCTTTTCTCATCAGGAATGTGAGCCCATGCTATACTGCCAAATACACGGAAGTGACTTACATCTAGTTTAATTTTAGTCCAAGCTTCTTTCGGTGTTATATTTTTAAGAGCCTTTGTGGGAGTGTGATTTACTATGTAATTTTCACAGTTGATGGCTTCCTCCCAATACTTTAGACTTAATCCCTTAGATTGGATCATACAATTAGCCATTTCTTTTAATGTGTGGTTCTTTCTCTCAGCAACACCATTTTGTTGTGGTGTATATGGAACAATGTGTTGCATTTGGATTCCCTGTGTAGTTTAGTAGCTTGTAAAAGTGTTGTTCACATATTTGCCTCCATTATCTGTTCTTAAACTTTGAATTTGATGTCTAGATTGCTTTTCTACAAGGGCCTTGTAGGCCAAAAACTTGTCAAAAACTTCACTCTTGAGTTTTAAGAAGTAAACCCAAGTACGTCTGGAAAAATCATGAATGAAAGTTAAGAAATACTTTCACCCAAAAAAATAAGGAGAAGAAAGTGGACCACACAAATCACTGTGAACAAGTTGCAAAGGACTCGAGGCATGCCAAGAGGCACGTTTGTCAAAATCGTCCCGATGACGTTTTTCGAGAACAAAACCAACACAAACACCATCTCTACATGAAACAAGATGAAGACCAGTCACCATCTATTTATTACATAGTTGTTGCAATGAGCAATAGTTTAGATGTCCAAACCGCTCATGCCAATTTTTTCTCAATTCATCACTATGAGCAACAAAAACTGAGGAAAAAGATGATGACCCAAAGTTGTCAAAATTGTACAACCTAGTAATATCATCATCAATTCCAGTTGAAAGAACATGCTTAGGATCATTTAGATCCTTGATTACAACTCGGTGAGGTAAAAACTCAACGGTTTTACCTTCACCTGAATGAGTGATTTGATATACTAATAGAAGGTTACAAGAAAGATTTGGAACACATAATACATCATTGAAATGACCATTTTCTACCTGAACTGTTCCAGATCCTACAACACTAAGAGAT